>JBBPDB010019209.1:0-12486 GCA_037974465.1 Brachypetersius altus | reverse complement strand
TTAAGCACTGATGTACGTCGCTCTGGATAAGAGCGTCTGCTAAATGCCGTAAATGTAAATGTAAATGTAAATGTAAGCAATACGGTTTCGAACCACAAATAAGGACAAGAGGACATAAGGAGGACAATGACCAACAAGGACGTACTGCACACACTGAACTATATATACACAGACCAGACTGGGGAAAACACGGGACACCTGGAGGACGCAGACAGGAAACAGGTGGGGAACCAAAAACACGTGACACAAAGCAAATAAGGCAAAACAAAAGTCTTAAACAAAACACGGTGGCCAACTATGGCCCTCAGCCGTGACAGAAGCTAAATATTCTTCATGACACACCATTACGCTAAAACACAAACTTTAAAAAAGACTGTCCCCTCTCATTTGACAACACATGAAGAGAATTAGCTGCAAGTGTGTGGGATCATGTGTGGGTGGACTCAAAAGTGGAGAGTAAAAAACCGGAAACATTGACATTGACATAACAGGCCCCAGGATCTACTATACAATGTGTCCCAACAGAAGAGAATTGGCTTCAGAGGATCATTTGAGAGTACTCTATTTGTTATGGTGAATTTTTGATTATAAGAGAAAGACACATCCATGTCAAAATATATATATATATAAAATACTAGTCTGGGCTCTGGCCTCACCACAGTACAGAAACAGAAGTAAAAAATAGTAAATTATCTTTTACTGTCCACTGACAAAGGATTTGTCTCTTTGCTGGTTCTGCTTGACCCACCATTGACTGTTCTATTCTATTAGACTAGAAAACCTGTTCAGATTCACAGCAACAGCCCTATCCTGGTTTAGGTCATATCTCACTGACCGCTATCCGTTTGTAATAGTTAATGGGGATACCTAGCACCCACTAAAGTAAAATTCAGTTTCCTGTAATGTTCTGTCTTAGGATCTCTGCCATTAGGTATGATTATCTGTAATCATGGGATTAGCTTCCACTGCTATGCAGATGATACACAGGTTTATATCTCTGCCAACCCAGATGATAAACACAGATTAAACAAGTTTGAGGACTGCAATTAAGACAATTAAGTCACATAATTTACTCTTGCTCAATGCAGATTCTTTCTTCTAGGTCCAAAAGCTGCTAGAAAAAATGTCAGGTCTAATATTTGATCTTGCTGGTTTCTCAGCTTCTCCAATGTCAAATAAAAAAATCTCGATTTTCATTTGATGCACAATATTACCAAATGAAGTTAAGAAGTGCACTATCCCTCCATGAAACAGAAAAATTAGTCCACACTTTAATTCCTTCAAGACTCAACAAGAAGCTGAATACGTTTCAACTAATCCAAAATGCGGCCGCTAGAGTCCTCACTAGAAGCAGGAAATTCAACCACATTAGCCCACTATTATTAAGACGCAATCAACTTCTGATCAAATTTCATATTGAGGACAAAATTCTGATATTGACACATAAAGCCTTGAACAGCACCTTCAAAAAAGCAGTGGCTAACCCCTGCCACTGACCAGACCGTCACACCAGGCTAAAAACTTACTTGTTTAGTCAAGCTTTCTGTAATGAAGTTTTCCTGTCAGATGGAGTGTGTAGAGCTGGGAAGCTGTGGGCACAGTAAATTCATTAAACTGGGATGCTGGTGCTGTTGTCCGGCACTCCACACGTTCACTCAGGTTTTTTGACTGTGCCAACTCTGTTAGCTGTAGATGCGTAATCAGTCAATAAGTGCGTCCATGAAGGATTTCTTGTATGTTATCTCCAGAAAGACTCTGTTTCCCTTTCTCTCCGGGTCGACCAGTGGATGATGTTCATTAGGGGCTCAAACTTGGACTCTGTAAAGCTACTTTGTGACAACTTTTGTTATTAAAAGCACTATATAAATAAAGCATAGAATAAAGTATACTCTTCCTAAATGAAAAGAAAGGTCACTGGTGTAAATGGAATTAATAGAATATGTAGCTACAGATGGGACATCACTTTATTCCAGTACAAATTTTTAAATGTCTATACATTAACATACATGCTGTCTTCAATGTATACATACAGCATCAGAAGGAACTTTTATCTAAATAACTCCAGCTTGTATGTGTACTGTCAGAAAATCATATAGACAGTAAATTATATTTACATTAAATTATAAATTATACATTTTAATTAAAAGCAAACACATAACATGATGCTTATGCATGCCTTAAAACGCACAATGGGAAAGTCAGTTTGCCATCTTTATGAAGGTAATACAACATTTGCATAAACCCTGCACTAATGTTTATTGTAAGACTAATAGCTGATCCCAAATCAAAGTTAAGCAAAATGGCATCTCTCATGCTGAAAACAGCACACACTGGTATAGTCTGGATTAAAAATACCAGTAGATTGATGAAAACAGCTTCAAAGGCCTTCATTTTGGAGTTTTTTCGTTCTCTCTCGCCTCCGTTCCTGCTTGTATCTCCTGGTCCAGGCTGCCTGAGGACTTTCAGAACGGAAACGCAACAGAAGAGCTCCATGATCAGAATAATGAGGTAGAAGCTTCCAATTATGTTGAACCGTATGTCTGGAAAGTTTAGCATTCCATAAATGCTGCACAACAGCACACATGTCCAGATGGGGATTAAACATGCTAGCCGATATCTCCGTGGTTTGAACCTCAGGAAGGTAACAGGGTGGACCACAGCCAGGTAACGTTCCAAACACACACAGCACTGAAAAAGTGGACGTGCGGATATAAAGAATCCGACGCAAAAGCCCATAATGTGGAGAGTACAATATTCTAAAACCACTGCACATAGGATATACTGAGGTGCTGTGAGGGCAAACGCAATATCGGAGATACACAGGCCTAAAGTAAAAATCGCATCCAATCCTCCTGCTCTGGTGATAATGAAGGTCACATAGACATTTAGAGGAATGCCCAGACAGAAGTTGATGATCTGAATACACATAAATATTATTTGTTCTATACAACCATTTGGATATTCCAGTACATTAAGAGTTGAGTTTTTGAAGGTGGAATTCATCTTCTTGCCGTAGTGAGATCAGTTCCTACACAATGAGGACAAAGACAAACAATGGAAACACAATGAAGACCCAACAGATGAAATTAAGAAGAGAAAAATTAAAATGCACTTATATGGGCACACTCTGCAGGATGTTCAAACCAGACAACACTTTCAGAAAATTAAACAATTAGAGCTACTGTACCCTGAGATAAGCTTAGAAGACACAACAGAGCCACCAGCCTGCTTACCAAACACATTATGCGTCTTTCACATGTGTTCTTTCCACTGTCAAATAGGTTGTCCTCTGTATGTATTGTTTGTCCACGTTGTTTTTCTTGTCTTCTCATGTCTATGCATGCAAATTTTATATACATGAATGCATATTCATATATGGGGAAATGCAAAGGCAAATTCACAGTAGGGACATGGAAGACACTGGAGCTTTGAAGCCACTTAACAGGTGTTTTTTGACGGAAGGCTCATTAAAAAGCACATCCAAAAGTAATTAATCAAGACACAATAAATATTCCAGCCTGAAGATTTGCAGTTCTTCTCTAATGTCCTCATCGCTTTGTGGTATTATCTTTTAGAAAGCCTTACCTTTAAACATACTATACGTCCAAAAGGCGCTCACATTTAACATGTTGCAATGCATGCTTCCCCCAGAAGCCCATTTGCTCTTTTAATGTGAAACATTCCAAACTCGCATTAGACAATAAGAGTCTCAGGCTGTAAATTAATGTGTTTTGAACCAATTTAATCCAGAGATATTTTCATCCATTTCAACCAGACTGTCCTGAACATATGGATGCTTTGCATTTGGGTCTAAGAAGTTCTGTGGGACTGAACCGGGCAGATCTCCACTAAATATGTACATTAATAAGCAAAGAAATAAGCAAATAAGCAAACAAATTGTTTTTCTAAAATTGGTACTCCATGACATTTGACACATTAGCCAGCAGGACATTTTTATTGCCTTTGTAAATAGATTTTGAATGGAAACCTAGCATTACCCATATCTTTTTGATCTTTTTGACTTCCTTCCGTACGCAGTATTGACAGGTTGCAAAGGAATTGCAATTTATACACTCATGGGTATGTTGTTCGTATTTAAATATTAAAATATGGCCAAATATATTATCTGAACGGAAATTTAAACAAAAGCCATATTGCTCTACAGCTTTAAATGTTCCTCTACAAAAATCTGAACTTTTTTGCAACAATTTTGAGAATGACAACTGCAAAACTGTATTTAAGCAGAATATTTATAGTATCTAGGATTTTGATCTGAGCATTTCAGAAATGGTCTTGAAGTAATAACATGTCTGTTGGTATGTATTTATCAAAAAAAAATTTTTTTTTGGCCACTGAACAGCAAAAATCAGTTCATTATTTTGGCCTTTGTGGTTTTGAATTAAATTACTCAAACATAACAACAACAACAACAACAACACCTGAAAATGTAAACCACTTAGTGTGTTGTGCAGGTGGCATTTTTATACTCTTATATATTTTATTCATGTTCCTATTATTTATTTGAGAAATAACTTTCCATCACACTTTCAGGGCTGTGCCCGTTCAGGACAGACACGCAGGAGCAGACTGACATACCTTTATTAATAAACACTAAACAAACGGCACATAGGTCCAAAACAATGAATATAATGAACAGCGAACCCACAGTCTCACAAACACAAACCTGGTTATTTAAACTAAACTCAAAACACATGAAAATCATTGGACTCATCGCTGACAGCTGAGAATCATCATTGACTCCCCCAGTCAAAATTAAAGCCCTTAGACAAACTTAAATGTTACAGTACCGCCCCCAATGGCGCCACTCCGGGGCGAGCAAAAGGGGCACCAGGCCAACACAAAAAGGAGGAGCTAAGGAGGAGGCGGGAAAACCAAAGGACCTCCGATACCTCTGGAGCCGGGCTCCACTCGAGAGCCCGTCCCGCACTGACCGTGGAACGCCCCCCTTCAGTCCAAGAGTCCTTTGGGAATCTCTGCCGAGCTTGAGCCCCATCGTGGCATAGCCCCTTACTACCCCCCAAAAAAAAAATTAGGGGGGAAATCTTGGGTCTCTGAAGGGCCCCCCCCACACACACACATACACACTCCACAGTGTGGCAGCGGGGATGGAGGCATACACAACGAGGCTCCAGTAGCCTCTGCAGGAGCTGGGGCTTTGGGAACAAGGAGCCCAGGAACAGGAGCCACAACTGGAGCCCTGACATGCAGCTGGCCGGAGAAATTGAGAAGCTGTGTACTGGGGCCACAGGGGCAGGAGACTGCAGGTGCTGAGGTGCCGGCGTGGGAAGCTTAAGCCGTTGTGGGGCTGGCACTGGCTTCTGAGGCTGCTGTGAGGCTGGCGTGGGAGGCCAGTACCTTCTGGAAGCCAGGACAGGAGGCTGAGGCTGTAGTGGGGTTGGCTTGGGAGGCTTTGGCTGCCTTGGGGCTGGCACTGGTTGCTAAGACTGCCTTTCTAAGGAGTTTTGGGACCCTGCTAAGAGCCCTAGTGGCTCAGCTAGGGAGCTTCGCAGTGTTAATATGGGGCTCAGAGGCTCTGCTAAGCCTATCAGTTTTCTTTTCTCTTTGTTAATAAACACAAAACAAACGGCATGGAGGCCCAAAACAATGAACATAAGCCAAGATTCTGAATGAACACAAAACTGATCTAACGTGTTGATGAACTCACAAACATACAACCACAAACCTATCTATTTAAACAGAAACTAAACTCAAAACACATGACTGATCAGTGATTCCATGTGCCAGGGATGAGACAGCACCCCCAGTCAAAATAAAAGCCCTTAGACAAACTTAAACAACAGCGGCCTCTAGTGGCCACTGACTGGGGCTGTTATTTCTTTTTATTGGCCAAAAGGTTTATACACATAGGTTGAGCATACAAATGATTATAAAAAAACAAATTATACATTTTTCATTCTATATGTCAGAAAAAGTAGCGACAACCATCAGCGATTAAAAAATGTGGACAATATTGAAATATGTGAAGGAAAGAAATACAGCTTTTTATTTCTTTTTACCTTAAAACTAAACCAGAGCTAGCCGATGGAGAAAGCTTTGTATTAGTTGTGCATATATAGGTTAAGTATCACACTATATAAGTAAGATACCAGATAACTGAAAAAAATATATATTTCAGTAGTAAATTAACAAGGCAGTCATATCAAGCATTTACAATATTGTCAATGACTTCATATTTAAAAGTTAATATTCCTAAAAATGGATATTGTGTATCTATTTTAACCTTTATCTAAAATACTTTGTACACCTCAGGAATGGTAGTTTACCACGTTTGTGGATATAGGACAACAGCTGTGTAAACCTTGCACCCGTATTGACTATTATACAAATGCTTATTGTCATGTTAAAGACACCCTCAGGCATAGTATCCTTTAGGCTCAAGACAACACCTACAGGCGTAGACTGCGTTAAAAATATCACTAGACTGACCAAAATAACTTTGAAGGCCTTCTTTTTCATCTTGTTTTTCTTAATCTGCTCCCTTGCCATTTCTCCTGGTCCAGGCTGCCTGAGGGCTTTCAGAATGGAAACGCAGCAGAAGAGCTCCGCAACCAGAATTAGGATGTACAGGATTCCAAAAATGAGGTAGGGCGAGTTTGGAAAAGTCAGCATGACACTGAAACTTGAAGAGATCACACATGTCCAGATCCCAATTGAAAAGGCCAGACGATATCTCATTGGCTTAAACTTCAGGAAGGTAACAGGGTGGACCACGGCCAGGTAACGTTCCAGACACACGCAGCACTGAAAAAGTGGGTGAGCAGAAATGAAGATCCCAACGATGAAGCCCATGAGTCCATTAGAACAGATGTTAATGCGCGGTATACAAAGAACATACACTGGTGCTGAGATGGAATGAACAATTTCAGAGACACACTGGTTTAAAGTAAAAATCGCAGATTCTTCCAGTGCTCCAGTTCTGGAGAGGAAATAGATCACATAGATGTTTAGAGGAAGGCTCAGGAAGACGTTCATGATCTGGATAGAGACGAGTAGCAAATCAGAAATATAACTAAGCTGGTCCACCATAACATCATGGGTGGAGTTTGTGCAGGTGGTATTCATCCTCTTGCAGTAGACAAAATATCCTGAGGACAAGGAGCACAAGGAGGGCAGTCTAGGAGTATGACACGGTGACTTGACAGAAAATTACAGAAATTAACGCGACTTGTAGTAAATTACAGAAATTAGTGGCACTGGAGTGCTGAGGCTTAAAATTTAATTTCACAATATACAGAATAATAATAATACATTTTATTCATAGGCGCCTTTCTAGCGCCCAAGGACCCATAGGTTCATCAAACCTACATCAAATATCATGTCTCCCTCCACATTGCTGCTGTATATCCATGTTCAAATCAGTCACCCTATAAAACATCATTATGCATGCAAACTCCACCATCACAGTTTTAACCAACAAAGTGGGACCCTCCCAGCGACTGCCTGCATTAACCCTTTTCTGCCTGAGTGCACTATCCCAAGTTTTAATTCATCAATAATACTAATAAATGAAAAAAATATTATTGATTATGTTCATGATTTTTTACAGAAATTGTTGTTTCGGTCCAACTACTAACATGTTGGAGGGCAATATCTTTTCCTCCCTACTACAGTGAGATGATGACAGTGAGATTTAAAATACAGTGTGATTTCATGCTGTGACAAAGAAATGAAGTGAAAATAAATGAAAAGCTAAATTTAAAATAAAATATCTAAAAAAAAAATAAAATATTTACCTGTTTTGCCGTTATATGTGCCCCCCTAAAAACACGCTGGCCCCACCGCGGCCCCCCTGGTAATTTTGGTCAAGAACCGCCGCCGATTGCGCAGCCAAAAGAGCTCTGCCCTAACAAGAGCATCTCCCTCTTCTTGTATAAAGTTTTAGCTCTTAATACTCCCCTCTGGTTCTCGCATTGTCCTTAAATGTGTTCTCATGTTATTAAATGCTTCAAATGAAAGCATCTGCCAAATGATTGTGAGAAACAGGACTTAAGAAGCAGATCCTTTAAGTCCTGTAAGATGCGAGACTGTCTAGCACATCCCAAAGATCGTTGATCAGATTGTGGTCTGGGAAATGGGTTTAAAAATAATGCTTTCTTTTTCTTTTTCAACCAACTGCTCACATGCAGTACAATAAAATGCCAGCTGTGCAAGTGTGTTGACGACTTGTGAAACAGATTGTGCATTTGCTTCTGGTGCCATTGTCAATCATGTGTAAATTTCCATGCAAAATATGTTGTGGAAATTTTTACTAGGTGACTGTCATCAGATTACTAGGTGACAGGTATCAGCAGGTAAACTGAGTCATAGTATTCATGGCTATTGGGCACTATGGCAAAGGGAATCAATGGCACAGGGTGGTGAATTACTGGTGTTAAAACAAATCAAGCTCTCAGTTCAAGGAGGGCTTTTTTCTTACGCTTTAACAAAATTGACTTTACAGCCAATTCGAAACCCCTTGGATCTTAGATTTATGTTTTTCTAAGGTAAATGCAAAAATGGCAACTTTGTCGATGTAGAATTGACTTCTTTAGTTTTGACAAAGAAACTATTGTCCAGAAGTTAACAGACAATGTCACCAGAAATTTTATGTGCTGACCTATCAAAGTGACAATAATTGAGAAAGAATTAGGGGCTGCAGTCGCTGAGTGCCTGGATCCGAAGACAGGACAAGAAGGTTTTTGAATGGTTAGCTTGTTTTTACAGGCAGAATCTTGACGGCTAGTTAACAGTAGAGCACTTTCTAAAAGGGCCACATCTTTTTGCCAGATGACTGACAGGTGGGGTGCAATGGCTGCATTGGCTTCAAAAAAACACAGTACAAACTCCCTAGAAATCAAAATAACATCACAACCTGTTATGTATTGTGCCCTCTAGTGGCAATGAAGGCTGCCAAACATCTACCCAATGGTACAGTTGAGTATGAAGTCACTTGCTTAATGTGAATGGAGTTTTTTACTGAATGTTTGCTCAGACTTACATAATAGTTATGGTCAATCATAACACAGAATAAAATCAATCATTGTCACTTTTTAAACAAGCAGTGAAACCACACATGTAAAGCAGTTGGTGCATTGGAAGCTGTTTTACATAAAATACAAATTCACAGTTCAAAAATATATATGAACAATGGATGATGGCCATGAAGGAATGTAAGCTTATAACAAAAAAAAAATTTTTAAAAATCAAATAAATAATAATAATAATAATAATAATAATAATGACTGCACTCTCTACTGGCTGCACTTCCAATTAAGGTAACAAAACCACTTCAGTTGATTCAGAATGCAGCTGCGAGGTTAGTCTTCAATGTTTCAAAATTCACACACATCACACCTTTTCTAAGATTCAAGATTCAAGAGAGATTTATTGTCAATACCACAATATACACAGTATCGTAATTCCGTTTCACACAAGCTCCCTCTTCTGATCAGATCTGCCGAGTCCCTCGCTGTCTTCAAGCGCCATCTGAAGATCCATCTCTTCAAGGAGCACTGTGGTGACTAACTATGCCTCTCATTCCTCTTATTTATTTCTTTTCCCCCATTTTCACTTGTTGGCCAGCTGAAGGGCCATGTAATGAATGTGACGAGCAAATCATGGTGAATATGAAAACTGGTTTGTACTGGATTGAAACGATGGACTACAGCCATGCAGCACTCAAAAAGCACACCACACTCAAAAAGCGGACAGCCATTCATCGCTGGTGAGAAAGAGGTTAGATAAGTTTCCTTGGGATTTAGAAATATCGTTAATTATGTACTGTTGAAATAAACATTACTATTACAGGTTGAATTTATATATTAATGTTTGTCTTTAAAGAATTGTTCAAATATGTCCTAGAAGGACATTTTTAGTACATGGGCCAAGGACACTTCCTTCATTGTATCCTTATGAAGGACAATTTAAATGGCTAAAGAGTTTAATCTTGGTGAAATATATAAACGTGCAAATCTGAAGACCATGACTGGGAAACATATTTCCTTAGAAAGCCTGAGACTAGATTTAACTACATTTCATATACTACAGTCAAAAGCATGATATTTTAATTAGGGCTTGTGCTTTAAAACAAAACTACACAGCTTGGAAAACTTCATGTTAATGTTTATTTTCTTTATTAATTGGAAACTTACCTGTGTGCCAGTGTTTCGTTTTGTTAAAGAATTGAAAGTGCATCTGCACTTAAGTAGAAAGTAGGGGTGATTATTCAGGGAAATATATGTGTTATTCCACTTGCTGGGAGAGATTGGGGACACTGGGGGCTTCAGACCCCCCAAAATAGACCACCATGCACGGGTGTGCTGGAGGTCAAAGGATAAAAGGTGGAGAAACTGCCTGGACATTGCAGGTCAGACACATACACTTACAACTAAGCAATTTAGGTTTTTAATTAATGATCTCCAGTTCACATACATGTCTTTGGACTGAGAGAGGAACCTGGAGCTCCTTGTGGAAAATCTGGAGAATCTGCAGCATTTTATGGGACCTTTAATGTATTGTAACTGCCAAAAAGCCCAGCTTTTTGAATGTTTTATGTTTTTGAATGTTTTATGTTCTTTGCTTATACATAACACTACTCTTAGTCTGTTACAGTCATTTACTGGAATTAATTGGTAGATAAGAATAAGATATAATCTGTAAAACTGCAAAAATATAAATTGCATGACACATATTTTATGTTTAATACCTTTATTTGGCTTCACTAAATTTAGCTTTACTGACACAAATTCTTTACACTCAACCTTACAACCTTACAATACATTTTTTAGAAGCCGTTTAAAAACTGCTTAAATTACCAACAAAAAATGTAACTCTAAAATAGCAGCTACTTCCATTAATAACTGAATACATTTTACACTCCAGACAATTTATTAAACAATCGATTAAAGTGCTTCAGGACTAAATTGCATTTTAAATGTGTTCATGCTCACTTTGGAAAGACAGATCATCCAACAATAAAGGCAGCAAGGTGCTTCTCTTATATAATGAAAACACAGCAGAACACACAAAGGTCCACTTTCACCTTCTTATCCATTTTACTATGTCCAGTACGGACATGTAGCCCAACTAGAACAAAGCCAAAGTTGGGATGCCAGGTTTAATAGGATTGGTCAAAGTTGTTTTACACAACCATAAAAAACGCAATTAAAATCCAGGAATGAAAGAGAGCCTTCCAGTTCTTTGCAGGTACAGGAAAGACTGAAAGAAGTTCCCAAAAAAGCAAATGGATAGAGCCGTGGTAAACAAATAGCAGTTAAAAAAAGCTAAAGGGAATATATTCTTGATCAAGGTAATTATTATAAACGGCAAATAGTTAATCAATAGCTTTATCTGAAGAATGACAACGATAATAAATGCTCTTTTTTTAATAAGGTTATTCGCCTCTCTGTCCCTCCCATTCCTCTTCAATTCATCTCCAGGACCTTTATTCTTCAGGACTCTCAGGATGGAAAGACTGCAAAATGACTCAGTACAAACAACAGGGAGCAAATTTGCTAGCAGTATGTAAGGGGTATAAGAGAAATGTTGGGCAATGGTAAAGACCACTGTTACTTGCCAAAGCAAAAACAGGGCAATTAACTTATATCTCATTGGTCTGTACTTCAAAAAGGTTATAGGATGGACCACAGCCAGGTAACGCTCAAAACACACGCAACACTGGAACAACGGGTGCCCAAAAAGACACAGCATATACCAATATTCACCACATATATCCAAAATATGACTGTGCAAAAGGGTCGTATTCAAGAACGAACCCAGGGTTACAAGGAAACTGGCAGTGTCCATACAAATAAGATTCAAATTCGAGAGTTCAGCTTCCAGGGATGTGCGAGACCCTCTGATAAGAAGCCAAAGAGCCCATGGCACACTGGGCAATGACAAGGTCCAATCAACTATCTGTAATGCTACGATCCATACATTCTGCGTGTATAATGGACAAGGTGATGAGACACTGGCTGTGCTGTTGAAGGATGTTGAATTTTCAGTGTTGGCCATGTTTCCTATCCTGCAGGGAAAAAAAAGGAAGAAACC
The DNA here is from genome assembly GCA_037974465.1 of Brachypetersius altus. Taxonomy (NCBI): domain Eukaryota; kingdom Metazoa; phylum Chordata; class Actinopteri; order Characiformes; family Alestidae; genus Brachypetersius; species Brachypetersius altus. Next base: position 414 of record JBBPDB010019209.1, on the reverse strand, counting down.
ATACTTTGTACCAAAGTAAACATAATTAATACCTGCAACATTAAAAGCTTTTGATGTTTGAAGGTGGAGAGCTGGATTTGATACAATTGCTAAAATTGCTTGTTTTTAAAGAGTTATGACACAAAAGGATTGTCAGATCAACTTTAAAGTTACTCTTATTCACAATGGAATGTTAAAAAACATTTTTAAATCAATGCATTGTACGTGAGTAGAAAGCCATGATTTACCTGAAAGAAAAAAGCTGGAGAGGGTATCTGTATCTAGGCAGAGAGACAATATTGTTCACTCAGTGAAATTCCCCTCCCTTGACCGTATTTATACAACACGTATACTTGCACATGCGTACACACACACACACACACACACACACACACACACACACACACACACACACACACACACACACACACACAC
>JBBPDB010019167.1:0-12487 GCA_037974465.1 Brachypetersius altus | reverse complement strand
AGAATAGTCGACTATTCGATAAAATAATCGCCCGAATAATCGTTTTAAAAATAATCGCTTACCCCCAGCCCTAATATTTCGGCTGCAGCAACTTTTGCAAATCAGGCCTTTACGTCTGCAAATGTCTCCCACATCTAACATGTCAACTACAAGAAATGGCTGTTCACTTACCATGCTATACATCCCTTTCTTTGGCATGTGCAAGTCAATGTTATATGCTTCATCTGTGTGTTATAAAAATGATTTGGCTTATCAGTGTATAATTCCTCAGTAATAACCCACAACAGTAACTTCCGCATAAAGATGATCTGTAATGTAATGAATTATAACTGTGTAGAACCTAATAGTGAACCATTTTCATATGCTGTTTAGCTTTTAATGGAACCCTTTAGAAATATGTATTTATCACAATTGATTTTTTAATAAGGGAATGTACATGATGCCCACAGATTTAGTCTAAGAGCCTTCAAAAAAAATATTTCATGTCTAATTTGGAACCAACCAAAATTTAATTTGCAAAGCATATTTAAGACAATTAGATGACTTGATCCTAGCATGCGTTTGGGCAGCATTTCTCAACTTATTTGTCATGGGGAACAGTAATGTCAGACTTTGGAGCTGCAGGGTCCCTTTCCTGATTTCTTATTTTTTCGCATGTTTGTCACACTTAAATGTTACAGCAACCACTGAAATTATGCGTTTGTAATAACTGGCAATTAATCTCTCTATTTGCTGCATCTGTCACAAGGAGGCCTTGTCTGGGCAGGAAAGAAGAGACACACTTGCTGGACTGCATTTTCCAGCCAGCGGGTGGGGGAGCTGGAGTCGGAGAGGCCGGTGTGGGAACTGGCACTGGAGGTGGTGAGGAACTCGCAGCAGCCGCCGGGACACCCTGGCGGAGAGACGCACACTGGTGTAGGTGGGGCTGCTCCCGAAGCGGCGACTGGTCTGGCTGGAGGTCGCTGCTGAAGTGGCAGCTGATATGGCTGGGGGCCGCTACTGAAGCGGCGGCTGATCTGGCTGGGGGTCGCTGCCAAAGTAACGGCTGATCTGGCTGGGGAAACTGATCTGGCTGGGGCTGCTGATCTGGCTAAAAAGTCCACTGGTCCCGCTGCGGAGGCTATGTTATTCTGGGTTCTTTTGTGACCTCCTGGATGAGTCGTCACTGAGCTCTTGGGGTAATCTTTGTAGGCCGGCCACTCCTAGGAAAGTTCACCACTGTTCCATGTTTTCTCCATTTGTGAATAATGGCCCTCACCAGAGCTTTAGAAATGGCTTTTCCAGACTGATAGATGACAGTTACTTTGTTTCTCATTTGTTCCTGGATTTCATTAGATTGCAGCATGAGATCTTCCTTTTTTTATTTTTTAGTCTACTTTTACATGATCTCTTGATTCAGCAGTTCTAGCAGTAATCAGGCCAGGGTGTAGCTAGTGGAATTGCACTCAGCTTTCCAAACAAAGTTACCTCATGATTTTACATGGGGGGCAATTACTTTTTCACAAAGGGTCATGTAGGTTTGGATAGTTTTATCTTAAAATCATCACTTAAAAATGCATTTTGTGTTTACTTTATCTTTTACTAATATTTAAATTGTTTGATTATCTGAGTTTAAAATGAAATGAAAGTGTTTTAGGAGTATATTTGGAGGCATATTTAGGTTTTACACAATAAAAATACGAATTTTAGGCATTTGTTTACCACGTCACTACAACGCATTGGATCATAACCCCCCGGGACTTACTGTATTTTTGAACACTGCCAAATGGTGCTAAATGTGCAAACTGACTTTTAACCTAAAAAAGCAAAAACTTCAAATCAACATTCTAATGGGATGGGTGTGCCTATTTTCTTGCCACTAACTGGTTGAAACAAGCATGGCACGGTGACAGAACCACTCAGATCCACTGTTTTCTGAGTTGGGCCTGTGTCTGTACTTGTTTTTGTCGGCTGTTAAGTAAAAGAGGTGTCGCACACATCTGTGGACTGGAAAGACAAGATTGTTATCGCTGCCATCTCACTCTGCTGTAACCCACCATCACACGAAATCTTCTCTCCTCTACTGGCAAACTGTGATTCAGTACTGCTGTCCAAAAGCTTCATACCATGGGCCATCAGGCTCTGAACGCACATAAATGTAAATAAATGCACATACATGTTTAGTCCCTGGTTAACCAGCACATTTCTGTGATTGATTGATTGATTGATTGGTTGATTGAAAGATACATACATACATACATACATACATACATACATACATACATACATACATACATACATACAACATTCAAATGTGTACGTAATGTAATGTATTCTAATGTAATGTTTTCTTGCCACTAATTGGTTGAAACAAGGAAGGTGCGGTGACAGAGCCACTCAGAGCCTGTTTTCTGAGTGGCTCTCCTGTGTCTGTACTTGTTTTCATGGCTATCAAGTGAAACCACGACTGTTATGATTAATATTAGTATTATTAGGGCATATGTCTGTATAAGAACAATATCAGGAGTCCTTTGGCTGAATTGGAAACTATTGCCAGATAAATATATTATTGCCAAGTAAATATACATATATGTAGTAATCAGGCTGTTATTATTATTATTATTATTATTGTTATTGTTATTGTTATTATTATTATTATTGTTATTGTTATTATTATTATTATTATTATTATTATTATTATTATTATTATTATTATTATCAGTAGTAGTACTAGTATTGGCTACTGCCTATATAGAATAAATAAGATTAACTTTTTTTGTTTTATGTTTTTTAACTATACAGTAACCCCCGCTTTAACGCATATCAGCAGTCATTTCAGTCCATTGTGGATTATCTTATCCTCATGTTGGTTATTTATGTTTGAGCGCGGCGGTTACCATGGCAATCTGCTCAGCGCCACCCCAAAATTAAACAACCCAGAACCAGGACGAGGGGGCGTGGTGGACAAAGCATGGACGTCACAGTCAGCTGTACACAGTCAGACGGGAGGGTTGATAGTAACCAATCCGAGAATGTTATTTATTTCTCCTTGCTGCTGAATTTCCAACTGCCCTGTGACTCCAGTCCAGAATTTCACCAGTGGAGCATCTTGAGTGTTCTCCTGTTTTTCGTTTTGTTCTTCTTAAAGCACTTTATTTTTATTATTGTAAATTCAATTAATTGATTACTGTATTTACCTGCTTACACCAAAGTAAATGACAGCACATACCAAAGAAAACATGGGTGCATGAATTACAGTACATTCTATACAGGGGTAACATTCGTATTTTACGTTTTAGCACCACGCGAGATCAGGGTAAACTGTACAGTACTCCTATGGGTTTAGCTTTATATTTTCTGTAAGGGTCATGAGTTTAAAATGAAATGAAAGTGTTTTAGGAGTATATTTGGAGGCATATTTAGGTTTTACACAATAAAAATAGGCATTTTAGGCATTTGTTTACCACGTCACTACAACGCATTGGATCATAACCCCCCGGGACTTACTGTATTTTTGAACACTGCCAAATGGTGCTAAATGTGCAAACTGACTTTTAACCTAAAAAAGCAAAAACTTCAAATCAACATTCTAATGGGATGGGTGTGCCTATTTTCTTGCCACTAACTGGTTGAAACAAGCATGGCACGGTGACAGAACCACTCAGATCCACTGTTTTCTGAGTTGGGCCTGTGTCTGTACTTGTTTTTGTCGGCTGTTAAGTAAAAGAGGTGTCGCACACATCTGTGGACTGGAAAGACAAGATTGTTATCGCTGCCATCTCACTCTGCTGTAACCCACCATCACACGAAATCTTCTCTCCTCTACTGGCAAACTGTGATTCAGTACTGCTGTCCAAAAGCTTCATACCATGGGCCATCAGGCTCTGAACGCACATAAATGTAAATAAATGCACATACATGTTTAGTCCCTGGTTAACCAGCACATTTCTGTGATTGATTGATTGATTGATTGGTTGATTGAAAGATACATACATACATACATACATACATACATACATACATACATACATACATACATACATACAACATTCAAATGTGTACGTAATGTAATGTATTCTAATGTAATGTTTTCTTGCCACTAATTGGTTGAAACAAGGAAGGTGCGGTGACAGAGCCACTCAGAGCCTGTTTTCTGAGTGGCTCTCCTGTGTCTGTACTTGTTTTCATGGCTATCAAGTGAAACCACGACTGTTATGATTAATATTAGTATTATTAGGGCATATGTCTGTATAAGAACAATATCAGGAGTCCTTTGGCTGAATTGGAAACTATTGCCAGATAAATATATTATTGCCAAGTAAATATACATATATGTAGTAATCAGGCTGTTATTATTATTATTATTATTATTGTTATTGTTATTGTTATTATTATTATTATTGTTATTGTTATTATTATTATTATTATTATTATTATTATTATTATTATTATTATTATTATCTCCATTGATTATCTGCAAATCATTGGTGCATTATTTTTTAAAAAGTACTTTAAGAAATGTAACTAATAGTACCTCCTAGGAAATATTAGAAATATTGATTCCTGAGCCTGAACTTCAGTGTATGAACTACATTTTAAACTTGTTAATTTGCTTTGAATCCTCCATTATAACTTCTATTTTAAGTTACATTTTAAGTTCTCTTTTTGTTTCTCTATTTCCAAAATGTTATAATTTTGGTTATAGGTGGTCCATCATACAACAAATATATGTGCAGTGGTGCTCCTACTGTGGCCCCTTTGGTTCAGAGAGCTTATAAACAGTGTAGTAACAGATCTGTGCCATCATCTGTAAATGTAGCCCTACAGAGAGCTCCTGTGTGGTGTGTTTATCTAATCTGTGCCTCACAGTTAGGCGATTCGGGTGTGATGCTTCGAACCTGTGAGGCACTTAATTAGTCACAACTCCATCGTGGCTGAGATGTGTAGTGAAATGCTCGGGGAATGGGGGATATTTGTGATTAGTTTAGATTGTGTATGTTGATGTTGAGTCAAATTTGAGCACACAGAGCTGATTACTGCTGCGTGTTTCTGAACTGGAGATCAGGGAGAACTCTTGCTGCAGATTCTGGAGATGAGCTCAAGAGTGTTGGAGTATTCAATGCATTCTACTTTGAAGGTCTACTTTGTAAGCTTCAGTCTAATTGTGTGTAAGTGTGTCTTGAAGGAGTTTTTCACTGTATAATTTTGTCTTGATTTTAACAACTGAACAGCACCTTCTGTACACACACACACACACACACACACACACACACACACACACACACACACACACACCACACTGTAGGCAAATGTCTTATGTTAAAATCTGCACCAAACTAACAGGGGCTGCTTGACTGTGATTTAAATATAACCCACTTCCCTGGATCCATTTATAATATTGTGTATACTGTAGTGTATAATGCTGTGCTCTACTACACACACACACACACCGTATAGTTTTCAAATGTTATCGTCCAGATTAAAACTTTGAATCAGTTTGTTGACGTCAAAGAAATATGAGCGGATGTTTATTTAGAGCTGCCTTGCTTTCTAACAATAGTGGTCAAAGTAGTGTTCTTTAGTGTTTCCTGTTTTCCTCATGTTAGGGTAATAATGAAAACAAGAAGGAGCAACATGGAAACTCTAACAAAAAAGGTAAAACTGACAAACTAAGTGAAGTCCCCTTCTGCTCTCATGCAGCTAACATGTTGCTGTCAAGCATTTGTCATTATTTGCTCCACAGCGTATGTCATATATGTGTATATGCTGTATTTTTAAAAAAAGATGCTACAGTTGTGGCTTCTGTACCAGCATATGGTGCCCAAGCAACTATTTAGTTGACAGCTGATTCATTGTTGGGTCTGTTTGGAACTGCAGTAAGAAAAATACACTTATATTGCATTATTAAATGCCCGTATTTCTTTGTGGGTGATTTCTGATTGTTCTGTATCAGTGACTGCCTGAAACCTGTGCAGAGGAATTCGGTCCAGCCCTGCACGGCCCATAGACTATATTTGGCTTATATTTGTCTTAGAAATGAATATCATGCGGTTAAGCACAAGCCTTTAAATTAAAATGTCTCAAAGATTGAAAACAACATCCAATCAAGAGGGTCCAAACTTTTGCCAGTCAAGGTGAAAAATGGACTGCATTTGCTTCTAGCAGAGCGTATCAAGCCACATTCCCGGGCAGGACTCCTCTGGCCTGGTCCGCTGCTCTGCCTTGATGAAGTGATTGAGTGAGATGAACCTGTGTGTAATGATCAAAGGGCTCGGCGCAGATGAAAGCCGCGGTGTGTTAATGAAAGAGAGCGCGCTCTCTGCTCTCAAGTGCTTAAACACTGTGACACCTCCGATATGCTCTTTGCCTTCCCTCTCTCTCTCTCCCTCTCCATCTTTCTCCACTCACCGATCGCCTTAAACTCTCTGTCCTTCCTCTCTCTTCTCTCTCCGCCCCCTCGCTGCCCCTCTCATTCCGTCACACAGTCCTGCCCGCCTGCTCGAGCCCAATTAGCATGTGTGGACCCCGGACTGGAGGTGACCACGCAGACAGTGATATGGATGGAGCCTCTGAAGAACACAGTGGCCGAGGGTTTCATTAGTGGGTGAACACACTTACTGCTGGAGAACTGAGCTTACATTCAGCTTCACTCCTGCTGAGAGGAAACGAACAGTACAAAGCGAACTGCGTTTTTCCAGCGAGACTTCATCTAATCTCTGACATGAAAAGGAAAATGCACCGTATGTCCAAGGGTTTCTTTTAAAATCAAGGGAATTAATATTGCTCCTTCACAGCAGATATTACAACATTGCTGTGAGGATTTAATGGCATTCAGACACAAAATCATTAGTGAGGGCAGGTATGCATGTTCAACAAAGTTCCCCTGCCCCACCACCCAATGCTAGGGGGGCTTTATGCCCCACTAGTGGTTAGAAAGAACCAGTGAGAAGCGAAGCTCGCCTTAATATAAGGCTTAATTCATTTTCAGTTTGTGTTCAAAACCAGGTCATGATGTATTTGTCCTCATTTGTCTAATCGTCCCTCCAGAACATTTGATCTCTTTTTGATTTATTTCACATTTGAAGAGATTTCCAGTGATACAAAACAGGACAGAACCAAATGAAATCAGAGATGTTTATTAAACTCTGGTACTTTTTACTGTTCAAATCAAGTGTGTTTTATTTACATAATCATTTTGGCCATAGAGTCATGGGAAGTATTGTGGTATCAAGTCAGAATTCTGGTATTGTGATGACCCTACTACCCTGAAAATGTGTGCTTTTGATTCATATGTGCCATTTGCCCTTGAACAAAATGTTGCATCAGCACAGTTTCTCTGATAGTAAAACTGGAACACACCCTTTTATGCCCTCATTCATCCCTGTGTGTACAGTAGAGTGCAGTGTGTGTGATACGGATGGGCATCAGGTGCAGTGCTGGAGGCGAGCAGCAGGGATTAGGTCCTGGCTTGCAGCTGCCGCCTGCTGGTGGCTGAGGCAGGATTAGCAGCTTGACGCCCCTGCTTCCCTCACCCTGCGGGGGATGTAGACGCCTAGAGGCAGATCCTCCACCTCACCTTTGACCCATGTGTGTGGATCCCTCAGTGGAAATCAGTCTGGCTAATCAGGATTAAGGCACAACACTGAACTGCAGACCTGACTATGGGCCAAGAGCATGTGTTCTGTTTCAGTGCATGGGGATTTGGTTTTGAATATGGAGCCACCAGTTATTTTTGAGTATTTTGAGTGTTTGAGTGCTATTACTACTGTGACTATTACTAATTTTTCTGCACAAAATCGATCCCACATATTAACATTAATTCTGTTGGTAGTTAATCCTAAAGGAATTCCAGCTATTCAGTCCAGCTCCTGAAGGCCTAACCAATGGGACGGCTTGTTCGGTGTACCTTCCTAGCGAATTGTTTCATTGGTTAATTACTATTATTTTTTCTGCACAAATTTGGTCCCTCACATTGGCATTTGAGACAATCAGTTCCGATATCATTGCTTAATTAGTTAATCTTATTGGAAATGCCTTCTGTCCAGCCCCTTTAGGCCTAACCAACAGACAGCTCCTTTGGTGTATCTAGCTAAATACCACATGCAATATGAATGGATTCTTTTTTCCTTTTGACATTTACGTTTTGTCACCCTTTTATTGTATTAGAACCCTTTCTGACCAAACATCATAAACACAGTATTATTACAGTACATGCAGAGTTGAGCATCCATCCACCCATTGTCTGAACTGGTTATCCCAGCCAGGCTTGCAGGGGGTGCTGGTGCCTATCTGGGTGGTCATAGGTGGAGAAACACTCCGGACAGGTTGTTAGTTTATCACAGGGCAGACACACAGATAAACACACTCACACACAGTTAGAACTAGGAGCAAGTTAGCATCTCAAGTTCACCTCAACTGTGGCTGGAAGCCTAGCAGGAACACACGCAAACACCGGATACATAAACTCTACCAGTCCTTTGGTGTTGGTTCACTTTCTGTAGAAAACCGAATACTAACTGTAGACACAGTAAAATGTAAAACTGTAAAATGTTAACTATCAACATAAAAAAGCTTCACAGACTCATTGGATGCTTCAGCCAACAGCTGCATCATTAGTTAACAAGTAAATGAAAGTGTTGAATGAAAGCCAACCTTAAGCATTGCTAATTGGTGGCCTGTAGCTTCCAAGACCTGGCTAAAAACCGATGTCCAGTTTGTGGTGTTTGTTAGGCTGAGGTTTAAGAGGTTATACGTCTAGTTTTGACAGGGATTTGGTTGTGAGGATGGAGGTGAGGCCTTGCTTTTATAGGTTACTCAAAAGGAAGACTGTAAAATGTTAGCGAACGTAACTTAGCACTTCTGTCAATTGACTCCTTTTTATAGATACTGGATAAAAGTGAATAGCCAGTTATTTCTATGCAAATGCTGTGGTATCATTACTGTCAGCTGCCAACATCCATTCATTTTGGTAAGATTACCGTTCTGAACCAATGTTTACAGGCCTGTGTTTTCTTCACCATTGTTGTTTATGGTAGTGTCAGGGGTGGATGGACTTTGTCCAGGTTCTCTGATGTGCTTTTACTGCTTCCATAGGACCTGCCAGCAAACTCCATCCACAGGCAGAAACTTGTGTTTCTAATACGTCTCTGCTGGATATGATTGATTGGCTGGGGCTGTTTACTGACTGAGGTTTCGTTCTTTTGCCCTGCCGAAAGACTTTGCTTGGGACTGCTGTTCTCAGTGTGGCGAGCCGCAGGTTTTCAATAAGCCTGTGCCACATTGACTGTAGACTACGCACGCTCTCAGACCATCCTGTATACACTCACTTTAAGTAACCACATATTTATACAGTGCTAAAAAGGGTTCCATAAACCCCTTTCTCTATTTCTGTTCAGTGCGTCTTGCTTTCTATACTTCTTTCTCCCTCCCCCCCACAGTTTTTACGTAGGGCTGTAAATCTCTGCCCTCAGAATAACTTGGTTTTGAAAGATAAAAAGATCAGATACAGAACCCACAAAAACATCATGAATAAATCTTCGATGAAAATGAGATATGGAACTTTAATACACTGATTTTCACTTTTTCATGTTTGAAAGTAGGAGTAACCACATTCTTTATTATGATATTCTAAGATCAGTGCAGTTGATTCAACACAGGACCTTCAGTATGAAAACACAGTCGAAATAGCAGTAAAAGACGCACCTCTATTATAATGCTAATTTCTGATAGCATCCTTATGTGATTCTCATTGAATGTTGCACATGAACATTTTTGGTGGTTGTTGATTAAACATCAAGTTGCACATGAACCTTTGTTGCATGTGAACATTTTTGGTGGTTCTTTATAAACTTTGAAATTGAAATTGTCAGTGGGATATATTTTACATTGTTTTATGTTTTCACAGTCAGTGATGTATCTAGGACTTTCAGAAGTGATATTTCTACCAAAACTGTGAAAGCGTGATTGATTGCTTCATTTTCCTAATTATGCTGGTTGGGTCATTTTCAAGAATTTAGCCCTTTTGTTTCCACTGGAGTATAAAGACTAGTACTGCAGTGCAGTAATTTACATAAGCCCATGTTCCATTATAGATATACGGTTCTCAGGTATCATTAGGCTCTTCTCTGAAGGCCCTGATGTATCTCCTCTGATTTTTACAACCTCTGGTTGGAAGAGCTCAGTGTATCATGCCTGCTGGCTTATAACAACATTACATTTTCATGCTCAGAATATTCTAAATATCATTGCTTTGGGTCAACAGTCTGACTGAAGTGTGGAATGGGAGTATTACTCGTTCATATATCGGAGGCTGATGTGTTTTTTAGCAGCCTGCCCTCTGTCTGCTCTCCTTCAGCTGTCCGACAGCTCTCCAGCACGCCACACACGCCTAAAGCCATCAGACATGGTGTGCGGGGGGGAGGCGGATGCCCAGCTTACCCAGAAAGTGCATTAGACAGAACCGAGCGAGGACATGCCAAAGTGGCTGCGGAGGGGTCTCGGAGCGATGAGCATGAAAGAAGATTTGTTGGGCGGATGATGCCCCCTGGAGCAGGGCTTCAAATGGGTAGAGTCAGGTGGGGCGTGAGGGTGCCTTGCTCTTACAGTTGCACCTCCAACTGTCCTCCAAAGTGTGACAGCTCTTCTGGATGTAAGGAAGAAGTGCAAAAAGCTGGCCATAGACCGGCTGCAGTGGTGAATGCCATGGATGGAGACGTAAGATGGAATTGCAGTCCAAAGGCTGGAACCTGATTTCAGTTTGTTTGCCCCACATTGTCTAAAAATGTATTACAGTTATTCCAGCAGCGATCAGGACCGATTGATCTGCTCTGAGTAAAAGCCAAAATGACACTCTTTCACTTCCCAGCATTTATTCCGTCAGTTAGGGCTGCAACTGACAGCTGTTCATAAAACAGACTGTTTCAGTTCGAAACACCCAGTGGCAGATACCCCATGGCAATTTTTTTGTTGGGGTTGAGTTGATGATGAAGCAACGAAGGGAGTTGTTGGTGTGTTGGCGAAGGTCAAAATACAATAAAATATTTTTTTGGTTGGAAGGCTGAATTTTGGTTGGAAGGCGGGGGGGTTAATGAGCTAACGAGTTTTAACATCTTTTAACGCTCATTTCAGCCCTTTTGTGGTGCTTACAGTTTCAAAGATCTTTCCAAAGACACCCCCCCCCCCTAAATTTTGCATTTAAAATGTTCAGAGGTCTCAAGTTTGATTAGCCATGACTGAAGCTCCCCTTGACATCAGTTGAGTCTAGTATTAAAAATTGCTGTTTATCGAATAACAGCTCTCATATTGCTTGGCATCCTTAGCCTACTTCATAAACTACGTTGGTGGAAAATGTTGATGTTAATTCATGAATACAGTACTTTATTTATTTATTATTTCTTTTGTCTGATGTTTATTAAAGCTGAGATTGCTCTCTAATGACACGTTTTAATCATATTTGCACATAACCACTGAGACGTAACTGTCTCTTCTATAATCACTCAGTTGCCTACTGTATATATTTGATCAAGTTATCTAACCTGGTTTTGTGGGCGAGGCTCTTGTTACAGCTTGTTGATTTCCTCTGTTGTGTTGAGCAATATCACCCCCTAGACTTCCTGTAGCACATTGCAATCTGTCAGAATGGAGCATATTTTGAACATGACAGAGGATTATCAAGTGCTGTTGTTTTCAGATGAACAATGCGATGGTGACAACTTTCTCCAGTAACTGACGTTATTGGCGGTAATCGGCTTTCTTGACTAGTCAAGTTGGTTTTATTGTCTTTTCTACCATATCGACAGTACAGAGTGAAATTAAACTATATCAATACAGGGCAATGGTGCAACACAAAGATCAGAACCAGAAACATCACTACACAAGGGCATGCATGACAGGACTAAAGAGAGAGTGTAAGAAAGGCAACAGTGCAAACATTTACAGCGTAAGGCAACATAAAATGCAGCTGACAGGATCAGCAAAACACTTCTTAAGGTAACTTTTGAATTTTCAGGTGACAAAAGGCAAATCAGGAACTCTTATAATCAGTGTGATACTGTGAACAGGCTTGAAGTTGTGAGGTGTGATGGTCCTGGACAGGAAGCCCAGCTTGGGGTCTTTATTGCCCACCCACTGGCCTGTGTGGAGGAGTTGCTTTGCTTTAATTAGAGCCCAAGACAGATCTGCTGACAAGAGACGCCTCTTTTTTTTTCCAGCAATAGCTGAAATCCTGTTGGTATATAATTTCCATATGAATAACAGATATCAACACAACAAACGACACGGAAACTGTAATGCAGCTCTGGAAAAACAAGAGAGCACTGCAATATATTTTTAAATCAGCATCTCTATGAGTGACAACAGTTCCAGTCCAGTGTCTGTTAAATTCCTCCACAAACACCTCATTCTGCTTTATGAGGGACTGATTAGTGATCAGTTGAATCCCATCTTATTTAATGAGGAAAAGTATAAAACACTGCTGTAATCGACTCTCTCCTCTCACACTGAGACCAGT
>JBBPDB010019157.1:0-12488 GCA_037974465.1 Brachypetersius altus | reverse complement strand
GTTAAATGCAGAGGTTGAATTTCGTGCTGTTCACACTGTGTGCAGTGGTGTGTTCACGTATGACAAATGGTCACCTTCGCTTTCACGTTTCACTTACACATTAGTTCCAGAGCACAGAAATAGAACAAAGACATGATACACGAGAACACTCTGTACATGTGACGTAGGGCGGGACATGTATGGGCTTTGACCTATAACCTTTTTTCCACATTGTACTATTATCATCTAACCCAGATGTATGTGGTCCCGTACGGAAAAGTAAATCAGAAAACATTGCTTATGTTACTGCACACAGAGATACAGAAACAAGAACAAGTTATGTCTAAAATCAAAGACAAATACAAACTGCAGAAAACAATCTCTGTCTGGAATACATTATGCTGTTTACATTTTTACAAAATGCTGTGATCAATAAGAGAGGTGGATATGAATACTACAGACAAATAAATCACTGCTAAATAATTTACTAGTAAAAAAAATAGTGGTTTGGAGTTCTCTATACCGAGTCCGTTATTGCACGTAATAGAGTTCAGCAGTAGATCAGTAGTATTGACATTAGTAGTGATTGCAAATAGTAAGACAAGTGCACATAAGTAAACGTAGCACATAATTATTGAAATTACAACTCGACATATTATCAAAAAATGTATTACGATTTGCCATTCTTATACCAATGAAGGCCACAGTACACTGTTCTTAAACAAAAGAATAAAGAGCAATTAAACGGTAACCTATTCAAATTGTGGTGGAGATGGTCTGTTTTTTGCACTCAAGAATGGTTAGGTGAGTCAGGGCTACTCTGCTAAAATATCTGCATTGTATTTATTTTATTGTTTTGGTAAACCTATAGAAACAAAGTTTTTTGTAATGCTAATGGTAGATTTAGTCTACTTGTCATAAATGTATACAGTAATCCCCTGTTTTTCATGGGGGTTACGTTCCAAGAGCACCTGTGTGAGAAAAACCACCTTAAAAAAGTCTAAAAATGCCTATTTTTATAGTGTAAATCCCAAGTATGCCCCCAAATATGCTTCTAGAATACTTTAGTGTAATTTTAAACTCAGTTTAATGCATTACCCTTAAAAAAATGTAAAGGTAAACCCATATTTGAATTTAAACTCCCCGCCGAGATATGCAACTCGGAACAGTCGCGGGACAAAAGTATTGGGACACCGCAACGAGGTGAACGGGTCCCATTGTGTGAAAACATCCTGAAAAAATATATATATTGCCACAAAAAAGCAAAAAAAACGCCGGAGGAAATTTGCAGTTTCCGCGTTATTGTGGGGATTTCCGCAAAAAACTATGAGTTTGGTTCTCAAAAAAGAAATGTGTGTGACTGAATCCGCAACTCCTGATCTGCATAAAACTGGGGGATTAGTGTATATGTCTTCGTTGGTATCTGTATTGGCAGACATATCAAGCAAAAATACAGTATCTTGGCATTGGCTGGAGTTTTTTGTATTGTTACACCCCTCGTTAAAACCAGAAATACACTCTGTGGTCCATGATGTTCTTGACTCGATTGCCCATATTTTCCTTACATACTCGAGGGAAAATACAGGAGTAATTGTACTTAATTACTGTTCTTCAATCATTATTTTGGAAGACTTGTACTGTACTTTACTCCAGAGTACTATCGAGTATTTGGATGCTGACTCTTTACATTTTTATTTAGACTTTTAAAAATACTAAGTAGATCTCTGAAAATAGCCTTTTTTTCTCTGGTTTACTAAAATGTTTGTCTTTGTGTAAGGACCAGAACTGCCTATCTCAGCTTTATACATGTAAACATCAAATAAATAAGTAATATAGAAGAATTCAGGATGTGTGTGTATATGTTTTGAGTATGTGTCTGGTTTTACAGCATCCTTTGCTTTTGCTTCTTCAGAGTTCCAGAGCACCTGGTGAAAAGCATCACCTGGCAAACTCTCCAGGCTGTCAACTTCTGTCATAAACAAAATGTAAGAGATTATCTCTAACAATTTTATCTTCTGCTATAAATGAGTGTGTGGGTGTGTGAGAGGGAACAGGGCAGGTTGTGTGAGGTCAGGTTTCAGATTGCAGGCTTTAATCAGAACAGTGAGCGCATTTAGATCTGCTGTAAAAGCTGGTAAATGCTGCTCTCCGATCAGATATCTGCCCCTTGTTCCATACAGAGCATCACACACACACTTGCACACATACACACGCGTGTGGGTATTACTACATTTGTAAGGACATTCCATTGACTTGTGTAATACTATACCTCAGTAATATTACACTTACACCTAAACCTGACCCTGGCCTGACCTCAGTAACCAAAAAGGTTTCCTAAAGAAGCTGAATTTGTAGTGAAAACAGCAGAAATGTCCCCACTTCTATAGATTTTCCAAAATTTCTATTATTATGAAGACATTTTGTGCACACACACAGAGAGACACAAACAGACACACACACACACACACACACACACACACACACACACACACTGTGCTCTATCGGTACCATCAGCAGCATTACATCAGCATACTGATCCTTTGTGTAGCTGTGCCAGATACAAAGCGCATGAAGGTGTTTAAAAGTGAGTCTGAGACCACAGACGATGATAAATCTTTTATTAAACTCCTGTGTGTGCTGGTATGTGTGTGTGTTGGTGTGTGTGTTGTGTTTAGTGTATCCACAGAGATGTGAAGCCAGAGAATATACTCATCACCAAACATCAGGTCATCAAACTCTGCGACTTCGGCTTTGCTAGAATCCTCAGTATGTTCAAGTGCACACACACACACACACACACACATATATATACACACACACACACACATATACACACATACATTTTTTTCAGTAAAATGAAACTGGTTTGCTTCAGGTTCTTGTGATTGTAATATCACTTTCAGAAAAAAAACTCGAAAGCAGTTACATTTTTAAAGTCAGTTAAAGGAACATTTTATTACATTTACTCTAAGGCCTTTCTTCGGTCTGTTCATCATGATGTATTCACAAAATATAAAAGGCACTTGGTGTTTTAATAAACACATTTAAAATTATTCTTAAAACACACAGTGATGAAACGATTCCAGTACTCCTCTACTTAAATGCAACTCATTTCTAGGAAGCTGTAATATGAAAAAAGAAATGATGATATGAATGATAAACAGGACTATAGATGAATTTATAATGGCTGAAAAGCTGTAGGAGACTTCAGCTCCGCTCAGACACTTAATGTTCATAGAAGAAATTACGTATATCGAATATAAATCATATTGTACCACTTTACAGCAAGACTACCTGTATAAATTAATGTATTTGTGGTTATTCATTTGTTCACACACTTAACAAATCATTAGTAAGCAGTGACTGGTTGTTTTCCAAATAATGAACCTTCATTTAATGCACAGATCTTGCTGGATACTGATGTTACTTTGTCGTCTGCATCAGTAAGCATCAGAATCATGTGCTTGAGGTGCGACAACTTATTAATGAGTTTAATATTTATTAACCACCTACACTGTTCATCAACCCTTTTTAAAGGGTAGTGCTGTTGTAAAATGGGGCCACATGGAAAAATGTTTTGTGGTGAGTTTGTAATATCTTGATTATAAATATAATTAATAATTATTATTAAAATAACAAGCAATTCCAGACTTTTGAAGTATAGCATCCACCAACAATGACACCGTGGCCTTTCACATTATACAAATGAGCTGGATTTGATGATCAACATCAAACAGTGAGCACAAAAAGGAAAACTGTAACAAATTTCCTCAACAATGCACTCTCCTTCTCTTTGTCTCTGTGTGTGTTTAGCGGGACCATGTGACTATTATACAGACTATGTGGCTACTAGGTGGTACCGAGCTCCGGAGCTACTGGTGGGGGACACTCAGTACGGTCCCCCAGTGGACGTGTGGGCCGTGGGCTGTGTGTTCGCTGAGCTGCTCTTTGGTGCGCCCCTCTGGCCTGGGAAATCTGATGTAGACCAACTTTATCTCATCAGGAAAACACTGGGTAACATATTTAGTCAAGTTTATTTATGAATAGTTTAATTATATTTATTCATCAGCAAAGTAATTAACAAAAGAACTGCAAGATAACACAGTTACAATAAGAAGCAGCAATACAATTTCAGTAATGGGTGCGTGTACCGTGCAGAAATAAATTGTGTGTGTGTGTGTGTATTGTGTTTGCAGGTGATTTGATCCCCAGGCATCAGCAGGTGTTCAGCAATAACCAGTTTTTTAGTGGAGTGTGTGTTCCAGAACCACAGGAAATGGTGAGTGTATCAGAGCAGGTGCCCGTTAACAAAACCACCACCAGCTGACTTTTAAGGCGTCCTCCTCTGAGGCAGAAATCCTGTAGCAGCTCAGGCAAAGATAATTATGTGAGCTAAATCTGGAGCCGTAGTAAACAACGCGCTCTCCTCAGGGCCGTTTGATCTCCTGTCTGCTGCTGCCAGCAGCTCTGCATGTTTATTCCTCTCACTGAAAAGAGCCTCTGACCGAAAGGTAAAGGAGTCTCTCAGGGATTTTCCTCCATGTAGCAACTGAGACATGCTGACCTGTGACTAAGGGGATTCTGGTGTCTGTGGAAAAACCCATAATACTATTGTGTACACATAACTTTGTATTCCTGTCTTGGTTGGGTTTTTGCTCTGATTCATAATTACTCCAGCGTTAGATTTTGCAACTGTGCTGTTTGGGAAAATAACTCATATTTTCCCTCAACCTGGGACCATTTGGTCTCTAGAATGCACGCATATCCATATGAGTTTTTCCTCTGCCAACACATGGCCTTACGCTTTGGCTCATGAGGGACTATGCAGTGTGAGCGGTAAATGTGTGACATAACCTCAATCCCCTGTGTGTGTGTGAGCGAGAAAAAGAAACCCAAGTGGGATGCCACAGGATGATATCACCTCTTACCCTTTGTGTAAATATGTTTGTGTGTGCTTTTCTGAGCGCAGGAGCCTCTAGAGCAGAAGTATCCAAACATCTCCTACCAGGCTCTAAGTCTGATGAAGGTGAGGCAGTTAAACTGTTCAGTTAAAGTGACTTTAATCAAACTCAAAGAAAGCACAGTCAGACCTCACCCCTTTTCTCTCTGTCTCTCTCACTCTCACTCTCTCTCTCTCTCTCTCTCTCTGTCTGTGTCTCTCTCTCTGTCTCTGTCTCTCTCAGGGTTGTTTGCGTATGGACCCTGCTGAGAGGTTAACGTGTGAGCAGTTATTAGAGCACCCATACTTTGACAGTCAGAGAGAGGAGACGGAGAGTGCCACGCGGGAGCTGGAGAGAGCGAGGAGACGAGTGCAGCGACAGCCCCGCAAACACCTGCCTCCAGGGGTGAGTTGCCAAGGCAACCACTCTGCCACGAGGAGAGGAGCGTGCCTTGCCAAAGTATTTAACCCCCTAAAAAGTCATCAGATTACTGGATTACAAATTGCACTGCTCTGTAGATCTAGATTGATCGTTTGTTCCAGCCAGTGTGTTTTCATTACAAACCAATATGCTCTTAATGCCATTGTAGAACATTTATTATTCAACCGTTGTATTTCAGTCCCTGTATGTTGTACGATCTGTTCTTCAATTTTAAAAAGTTGCCCAGTCTCCACTGAGAAAAAGCATCTCCAGAACATGAGGCCGCATACACTTCACCGTGGCACTTGATGAGGGATGGGAAGTGCTGGCCATCACACGTTTTGAATTTTGTGCAAAAAGTTCCTTTTAGTATCATCTGACCACAAAACCACTGCATCAGAATGATGCTTCTTGGCAAAGTTTCGATGTTTTTCCTTCATGAATGGCTTCTTTCCAGCCACTTTAACAAAACATGACAGTTGTGTGCAGTGCTTTTGATATTATTGCGTAGTGGACCTTCACTCTGATCTTGGCCACTCTGTGATCCACCATTTGTTCTTCACTTTTCTTCAGATTTACAGTCTGACCAGTGATACTTTTTCAACAAGTAAATTTAACTTTTGAATGTTTCAGAGTTGTATTGTTAGCCAAATGAGTTTTCATCAGGGCCAGATAAGTTCTCGTTAGTCATTTTGTCACAGAAAATGTCCTTACATATAAACCAATATTACTTTAAATGATTTTAAAGTAATGTTGTGAAGTTAAATAGCTTTTTAAACCTTAAATAAAGGGGACCTTATTTTGTCCTCTGAGTAAATATAGAATATTTGTGTCTGCCATTTAATAATATGTAATAATTATAATAAGTACATAATAGTTTTTAGAAGTTACTGAATAGTAAGTCCTGTGTTTAATAACTGAGTAATCTGCCTGTAGATTGAGGGCCTAAGAGCTATAATTAGTAATTCGCCAGCTTTTTAACCCGTCTTGTGATCTGTGTAGTTATTTTCTCCTTTTACAACATGGGGATGAACAAAGCACTAAAATAAATTAAATCAAAACCACCTAATGATAACTATTGATCAGCTTATCCCATGTGAAATACACAACAGAATGAGGACCCACAAATTATTTGCACCTTTACAAATAAGTGATCTGATTTCTCTGTCTGCAGTACTTACCTCAACTGACCAGCAGCAGTATCTTCCCGGCTGTGGACAACAGGAAATACTACAACAACCTGCGCAAACTCAACTACCATTTCCCCAACATCTAACACATGACACTGGAACTCCAGCCTGGCTCCAGCCAGCCCCAGTAAACACTCAGACTGCTGGTCCTATTGTGCTGCAGAGACAACACACACACTCCCTGCCACCTGTCTGGGTTAGCCCAGGCTCAAGACAAAAAAGAAAACAAGAAGTGGATTTACTGAGTTACACATTTCATTCAGTGTGTCTCTAACCAAACCACTTCCTCTCTGTTAGAGCAGGAGATTCACCCCTGAACTGCAACTCTACTGTCAGTCTATGGACTGACTGACCTGATGTATTTTACTGTTATTGCATATGACTGTTCAGACTGCATCTGTACAAGTGTGTGTTTGCGTGTGATAGACAAGGAGCTTTGCTCTGCAAGTAGATAAAGTGAGCTCAGTGCAACACTGCCTTTCTGATTGCCAAAGTGCTCTGAAGTCAGTAAAACTGTAATAATGACTCTGTTTAGTGTGAGACTAATACAGCTGTGGATAGATTGAACCATTAGAGGAACGTTTCACCAGGTTTTCAAAATTTCACCAGATCTTCATAATTCAAGGGAAACTTAATGAATCACATGGCGATGGAAACCAGGTGTTTATGTAGTGCCTCATCCCCCCTTAACCCAACTAAACCTTTTCATTTTGTTTCTGGATAGCCTTCAAACAAGAGAGAGTACCATATCATTATAGATCAGTGGTCACTGATTGGCCGTGAGTTGTGATTGGCTGGCACTTGCGCTAATCAGCCACCAAAACAAGTACCTGGTTGGGCGGGGTGGGGTTCCTGACCACTAAAGTGAACCTGATAAAATGGAAGTGTAGATACAAGGGATGTTTTTCCTAATGACTTGATGGTGTATGTTGTAAAAATGTTTATTGTCCGTTCATTTTAAACAGGTATCACTTCTGTACTTCTAAACACAGAGCATTCATTGAATGCAGAAGTGATACCTGTTTAAAGAATGATGCTCATTGAACATAATTTAGATTTGTATTTATGCCTACATATGAAAAGATGTTGGATAGTAAATTGTAATTTTATGTAACTCCTGGTTTCTATCACCATCACCAGAGTGAGTTTCTCCACATTTCACATCAAAGCGCTCTGAGTGATCCCAGTGAATGAATTATGTGAAATTCCCTTTAAGGTTTATGTTAAAAGTGATGATCTCCCATGTATTTAAGTATATTTTATACAAATAATTGTTTTTATCTCTCAGACAGTCTTCTGTATTGTTGAAATCCCTGTGAGAATGGAACTATCCGTTTCCTCTGTATGAGACCTTTCAGCATTGTTACTTTAAATCCTTTATATTCCTTTAGGATTTTGTAGTGACATGTATTTATGCACAAAATCACACTATTGATTTAAATGTAGTTTGACAGAATATTTTTATTAGGCCTTGATTCCACATTTAGCAACAACGTTGCCTCAAGAGCAGGTGCTAATTATTTTCTAGCCGTTGACTTGCACCCAATGCCAAACCACTGAGACACAAGACCATCCCCGACCATCTCCCCCGCCACAAGCTTGCTCCCTTTCCTCCTGTTCCTCTATTTAAGTAGCCGTGTTTGATACATTTGTGACTTTCAGGTGCTTTTTTTTAAGAGGATGAGCTTGGTAGAGGAGTTTGGATGGGGAAATGTGTCTTTTTTTGGTAGCTCCAATAAAGATATTTTAGCAATGCAACTGTACATTCTGTCCCTTTGTCCTCACTGGAGGTGGCCGAAGTGTAAGCCTTTAATGGACAGTTATTAATCTTGCCAAATAACTGCTCTCATCTATTGTTAGTCACACAATCCATCACAATGCAATTCGTCATAAGTAAGCACCTTCTTTTGTAAAATGAAATGAAGCCATTCTGGTTACAGCCTGGTCTCATTCTCTACCCGATAATCATGTAGTACAGTAGGAATATGATAGCAGAAAACAGGCCTACTCATTTATTATTACTCCACTTAGGCGTATTCCAGTGAAAAACATGCTTAAAACGGCAACAGAAATGCAATGCAAAGTTTCCTTTTACTTCAAGAAATGTCATGTTTCACACAACACTATGCAGATAAATACAACAGTAGTACACTGGAAATGTAAGCTTTGCTTCTTTATTACTACATTTCAAACATCATGTTCCTGAAGGAAAGCCCCATAGCACTAATACACACCTTCAGGTCACTCTCCCATCTTAGCTGTATCTGTGCACTGTCAGAAAAAAGTACTTTAATGTCCTTACTGAGGTCTAAAGCTGTACCTTAATTGAGTTTAAAGGCACACATTCACTTTCCCACAGTAAAGATATATATTCTTACTTTTTTTAGAAGAACATTTAAAATAAAAAGCTCTCGAGTCAGGACTGGGTCTGCAGAGTCAAGCCTATGTAAAACATATAACAGCAGGGTGTAGTAATGTTTCCTGACTAAATGTAATGAATTGTACTTGTCATTCATACCCTGTAAGGAATGTTTTTTTTCTGACAGTGTACCAGCCACCAGACCCTGGCCTTGTTTAATTGGCCTTGTCTGGGCTGTGAAGTAGCGTGTAATTGTCTAAGCCATATATTAGGTTGGCTGTGAGTGATTAAGCCAAGTCCAGGTCAATGGTGAGTTTTGGTAGTGCAGTCTGCAGTCTGTCTGTGGTTTTCTCTTTCTCCTTTATTCCTGGAAGGTCGCTGAGGAACAAATACTCCAGATTCCTGAAAGTAAAGATACACTACAGCTGAACAATCTGAGAGGAAAGTTGCATTGTAGTAGTATTTTTGGTTCTACATATTATATCCACATATAAAAATTATAAATTAAGGAGATATTAAGTATGAAATAAACCATTCTGAAAATTCAGCTCATAATCACTAATGCAAAGTAATGCAAAGGGAAAAGAGGCAGTAGTTCAGTATTCTTATTAGGGCTCTGCAATATGAACAAAATACCACATTGCAATTATATTTCTATATATAACAACTGTAGCATGCAATTTATAGACAAAAGTATGGGGACACCTGACTATTACACCAACAGGTACTCTAATGAAACTGCATTCAATTGCATAGACTTTAATATAGAGTTGGTCCCCCCCCTTTTCTGAGGTAACAACTTTCACTCTTCTTGGACGGCTTTCCACAAGATTTCTGTGGGAATTTGTGCCCATTCATTCTGTAGAGCATTTATGAGGTCCGGCACTGATGTTGGACGAGAATCTCCGTCCCAGTTCATCCCAGAGTCAAGTTCTTCCACACCGAACTCATCCAGCTTGTTTTGTGCAGTGGGGGCACAGTCATGCTGGAATGGAACAGGACCTTCCCTGAAAACTGTCCACAAAGTTGGAAGCATGGGATTGTCCAAAATTGGTATACAGAAGAAACGGCCTTCACTGGAAGTATGTGTCCTAGACAAAACCCTGAAACACCGATGTGTCCAAACAATTTTGTCCATAGAGTGTACTTTCCTATACGCTACAAATAATCAGGTGAACCTTTGATGTCATGTATGTGACTGCTTTATTGCTGACCAAAATTATTTGTCAGACCATGTGAACACCTTGAATCAGTCACTTGCTTTTGTAACACAGACATTGTGGAACTATATTGTTTTTTACTGTATACTCAAATCGCACATCAGCACTGCAAAGCTTGGCCATTGGGTAACAACAAAAAAAACAATAAGCTGAGCAGCCCTTCAACACAGTCAGGAGTAGTGAGATTTATTCATGAAGGTGTTTCAGCAGCTGTGTGCTCTTCCCTTACCTCAGGTGATGGAGAGCGATGAGGCCTTTGTCCGTCACGTTGCCACAGGAGACGATTGACATCATCCTCATGCTGGCCTGCAGGTTCTCCGTCTGACTCAAGCGCTCCAGACATGCGTCTTCTATGTATATACACTTTTCCAGCTTTATCTCCTCTACATGCTCCAGACCATCTATACACACACACACACATTCACAAACAGGACAGAAAGAGATTTACCATCTATGTACCATCTACTCCCAGTCTAGCTTCTATCCACCAAACTCCACACAGAGAAAGTGACCACCATTAAAAGTGAAAATGATCGTTTTGTCACACATAAACACACCAAAGCACCCATTGTGAACAGCACCAAATTAGTTTTCTGCATTTAACCTCTTCACCAAGTGAAGCAGCAGGCAGCCAGCACCCGGGGAGCAGTGTGTGGTAATGGTACCTTGCTCAATGGCAGTGGTGCCACTAGCAGTCCTGGGTTTCGAACCTATGACCTTTTGATCACAGGGGCAACTTCCTAACTACTAGGCCACCATTTAAAAAAATATATACATATATTATAATAAGTGCAACTATTTCTCTAAGAGGCCTGACATGTCATTTATAGTCGGAACACAGCTTCATGCATCTGTTAGCAGCTGTTTTTTCCCATGGTGTATTCTATAAAGGCCTGCAAAGGAACTGCATTTCTGTTAATAACCAATGCAACAATTCATGGGATTGTTACATTAACATTACAAAGTCTTTTTTTTTTTTTACTTTTTGTTAAAAGTAACAAAAGTTTGCTTATCTTTAGACATGATACGGCACAACAATATCATTTTTCTCATTTTAGTTAGCTAGGACTCTCCCAATCACACCATGTTAGTAAAGCTAGAAGGTGAAAGCGAAAGCGAGGCGCCACACATCGTTTCAAACTGCTGCTAATGCAACGCCACTGGACACCTCAGCATGTTAACTGCAAATTCTATTATATCAGATAACAGATCTCTGGTATCATATATTGGGTATCAGTGGGTATTATTTTCAGATTGATATCGGGTTAAAATTTGTTCATGTTTGAATCTTTAATCGTTCAATCAACACCAATCTTGTGTGAACTGCTGAAACTAGCAGCTGGAAATTAAAGCTGTAAAACTTAAAGCTGTAAAACTGTGAAGGTTTGAGGCATTTGACACAGCAATACGCTTCTGGGCAAAAAACATTTAAGTGAGAGAGACACAGACACATCACTCATAACATTAAACCCCCCCTACTAACTTTGTGTAGGCCCATCTTGTGCCACCAAAACTGTTCTGACTCATCAAGGCATGCACTCCTCTGAATGTGTACCACTACCATGGTAGTGTACCATGGTGCGTGTATGTCTGGACTCAGGGCTTCTAGCCATCACAATTTTCACCTTGTCAAAGTCACTCTTAAGCCAACTAATTTTCGACACACCCACTTCAAGACAGACTGTTTACTTGCTGCCTAATATTTCCCACTTCTGGACAGGAGCCAATATACAACCAGTGCTATTCATTTCACCTGTCAATGGTTTTAATGTTGTAGCAGATCAGTTTAAGCAAAATTCAACTGTATTGTTCTACCATGCTCTAAGGATTGTAATTAAATGCTCTAAGCGAGTGAATAAAGCGATTCATGTTTCCTGAACATTTAAATGGATTTAGTATGAGAATCACAAAGTAAACTTTAAGGGTGGATAGAAAGGTACTCAGTGTTTATTTTTTGGCTCTATTTCTTTTAATAATATGGCGACCCTTTTATACTCCACTTTCATATAACATTATGTATTGCACTTATTATTTTATACAATAATAATAATAATTGCAGAATCAAAAAAACTTGATCCTGGAAGAAACTGCTTACAAAGACAAGAATAATAGAAAATAGAGCCCGACCGATAAAGGATTTTAAAGGCCAATACCGATACAAATATTTGTTGGTTTTAAAATCCGATATTCCAATATATCGGCCGATATATAAATATATATATATATATATATTTTTTTTTTTTCAGAAACACGCAACAAAACATTAACAGATTTCCCTAACATTAGTTATTGAACACACTTCGCCGATGATCTCACTCGCGGATAACTGGTTCTCTCTGCCCGACTCTGGCTGGATCAGCAGGTTGCAGGATGTGTGGCG
>JBBPDB010019147.1:0-12489 GCA_037974465.1 Brachypetersius altus | reverse complement strand
AAGTAATGGGACATCTGACCCCCGCAAAAACCAGCCGACACGTACAGCGTCCCATTACTTTTGTCCATATAAGACACATGACCATTTAATAACACTGGCTCCGCCCACATGCTTTGCAGCTGCTGTAATGGCTCCGCCCCCATGTTCTGGGAACTTATTCTTCAATAACAAGCTCGATAAAACGCGAACACCCTGCAGTGGCAGATAGCTTTGGTTTTATATTTGATTTGATTACATTAATGTTTTTACAGAAAAACATTGAACTTCAGCTGTGACTGTGTTAAAGAGAACACTGCGGTTAAAAATCCTTTATTTGTTTACAGTCTTTTTTACAGTGTTATTCCACTTTTATCGTTAATAAAGAGAAATCTGCACAAAGCAAACGTATTTGTCTACTCCTGTGTTGATAAGAGTATTATAAACAGTATATTTAGTACAGACTTAAAGGAGTTAACTACGGCAAACATGAGATTAATCGCGATTAAATATTTTACTCTACTGACAGCCCTAATATTTATATATAAACATTATTATATATTAACTTTGTCACGCATTAACGCAGGTTTTTAACGCAGATGTCCTTTTATTTTGAAAGTTTGGTGCTTTCACTGTTGTCTATATAATACGAACATCTATATAATCTGTCATGGGATCAAAAACCAAATTAATATAGACTTTAAAATGGAGTTGTTCCCTCTTTGCCACTGCTGTAATGGTTCTGCATACTCTGGAGTCTGATTGTGACGTGGATGCCTTGCAGTGGCAGATAGCTTTGGTTTTCTATTTGATTTGATTACATTAATGTTTTTAACTCTAACTGTGTTAAAGGGACACTGCTGTTAAAAAGCTCCTTATTTATTTAAGGTGTTTGCAAAACCAACATTGTTGCACTTTTGTCACTTTTTTGATACAACCATCTTGCGTCTATAATCAGTTTACACTCACAGACTGTAGTCCATTTGAACGGGGGTGGTCTTGGGGAGTTGAAGACCCCTTGATGGACACTTCATTTGTGTTTGTGTTTAATATGTACAGGATGATGATGCCGCATAAACCTGCACTTTAGTTTGAGCACATGAGTGTTAGTTCTGGAAGTCTCCGTGGCTCTCATTTTATTCTGACAGTGCAGTGAACGCAGATCCAGATGTGGACCCTCTCAGTGCCAAGCAGATGGAGAAGACATCTATCCTTGTCAGACTCAAACATGCACACGTGCCAGCATAGTATCTGCAGTGTCTACATTCACTGAAATGTAAAAATAGCAGCTTTTCATGAGCTCCGCTCTCTCTTTGCTGGGAATGAGACCGTGGTTCTGTTAGCTACTGTTAGCTGTTCAGAAAAAGCTGAAGTCTAGATTCGTAAATGACCACCAAACCTTGAGGTTTGATTTAGAAGCTACTCTCATTTCATTATTTTTTTTCAGTTTCAGCCTAAAATGTCTTTCATGTAATCACTGTCAGAAAAAAAAAACGTGTCTTCAAAAAAAGAACAATGGTGCCCAAAGTTAAACTATCTGGATTTAATTCATTATAAAATGTTACTACTGGTCTGAATATCATTACATTTTTAAGCATTTTTAAGTGTAAAGATATGAAAGTGTGTTTAAGAATGAATTAGAATCATCATGAAGCCTAAGAAATTAAAAATACCTAATTTTGGAACAATACAGTTAGAGGAACATACTTGGCTCCCGACTTCTTGCTTCATTCCAGCAATTACAAGATTTTGTTCAATTCTGTCACAATTGAAATGTACAGTTTATTTGTATTTACATATATATATATATATACACAGGTGTGATGTGTATTTATATAAATGGGTTAGGGGCCGTTCACATATCACATCTGTTTGCTCGCGCAAGTCCATTATTTCAAACGCCGACATGTCGAGCACGGAGAGCTCAAACACTGAGACGACTGAGCAACCTGTCAGTGAACTATGAGGGCAAAAAAATAAATACAATAATCGTTCATTAATCGTAATCAAGTTAAAATGTTCAATTAATCGAGATTTTGATTTTAGGCCAAATTGCCCAGCCGTACCTGTGGGGTACTTACCACTGATAACCAGGAGAGCTGCGACCTGTGACTGTAATCTACAAAGTGCAGTATAGGGATAAACTGGGCAGACATAAAGTGTGTGTAAGTGTGTGTGTGTGTGTGTGTGTGTGTGTGTGTGAGATATACTTGGCATTATTTGAAATTTTTGTGTTTAAATTCCCCTGCAGAAATGCTCTAAAAGTACTTGTTAATAAAACCTTGTAATATTAAGTAATAAAACAGCAAGAGATTAAACAGTTCATTCAAGCTGTTATTATGAAAACTAGAAAAATAGAACATACAGAAGATAATATTTGCAGAGAGAGAGAGAGAGAGAGAGAGAGAGAGAGGAAGGAGAAGAGGGAGAAGGAGAAAGAGACATGCCTGGTTTTCATCTCCCCCGGCTCCTCCCACCATGTTCTTTGGTTTCAGAGCTCCACCGCAGAGCGCTCGGCTCGGCGCTAGGGATTGTGTTTCAGTAGACTGCCGTGGTTACCGCCGCTCCCAGCGACCGCACGTCTACCATGAGGGCTCTCCTCACACGGTCATTTACTTCACTCACGCAGAGGGAGGCATATTAACACACACACACACACAGCTGCATGGCACACCAGCACAAGGCCCGGCTTATGAATCCATTCACACAGAGAATATACAGGGCTTTGAAGGCAGACAGTGATCCTCCACTGCCATCTGCTATACGGCATTGCAGAACTAATGAGGATGTGTGTCTAGGCCTAAAGAACCGGTCAGCTGGGGTCAAAATTGGGAAGCCGGACCAAGACAGGCTGCTTTTAAGAAGTCCTCCTAAAAACGTCCTGCTCAAAAGTTTAATGCTTTAGACACATGGTTCTGTAGTATCAGAGACCAGAGTGCGCTCCCCGTTCTGTGGTTACTACTGACTAGTCCTGTCACAATACTGGAATTTCAAACTACAGGAGGAGAAAAAAAACACAGGAACTTTTTAATAAAAATTAAAGGTTGCTCAGGTTTCTCTGCGGAGGAGAACTGAGGCTCCCTGTAAAAGCACTAGGTTTGAGAAGACAAACAGTAGACTGTTTTCTTCGTCCACTCAAAATCGTACAGCGTCTTTGGGTATTTTGAAAAGCACTTCATAAATTAAATGTAGTATTATTATAATTATTATTATTATTATTATTATTATTATTATTATTATTATTATTATTAGCCGACTCAGAACTTGACAGTGCATGAACTTGGCCTGAATATTTTTTTATTCCTTAATAAATATGGTCTACCCAATCAAATCAGAACAAATTAGAAAAGGCTGCTTATCAAAATGCTGTGTGTGTGTGTGTGTGTGTGTGCGTGTGTGCGTGTGTGCGTGTGTTTCTCTCTCCTTGGCCCTGCGTCTCAATACTTTTGGACTCTCAGTGGTCAAAAGTATTGAGACGTAACGTCAACTCTAAGGTCGAGCGCTCCAATCCTTTTTTCCTCCCCTCCCTACTGTACGGGAAATAACGTTTCATCTCGTTTTAGTCAGAAGAGACATATTTCAGCAGGGCCAGCGCCAGAGCGGATCTACCGAGCTGCCGTATAATTGACTATGGGGGTTGGAGGGGGCACTATTGATTGTGAACCACATTCATATGGGTGCTGGAGTGTGTTTAGGGGGGCACAGGACTCGCTAGGGGGGCAATGCTTTTGAAAGCCTCCCCTTGACGACGGAACTGCATTTTAGCATAGTTTTTATTTTGTAAACCACATTTTAGCCTCGTTCTTATTCGTCAACAATATCACATTATATATTTCGTTATAGTTATCGTCACATGACCAGCATTTATGTTGGGTCTTGTTTTTGTCACGTGATAAATGTTCGTTGACGGCGATATGAAGAGCTCTTTTCCAAAACGCGATAAAGGCCTAATTAGTGCTGTGCACTGAACCTATTCCCTGCTCCATCAACATTTCATGCCAAATGCTATATTTCCTTGTTTAAGGTGTACTGTAGATTAACTATTTTTTGTCAAAACGTGATATGTACTCTCGACCAATCCGAATTCGGTGAGCGTGCAGCTTAATCGAGCTTGGCAGTGCTCTGAGGTGATAGAGTTTTGTTGCGATCTTGTTTAGTGTCCTCTTCAAAATTAGTACTTTAAACCCTTTTGATGGCATCAACGAGCGAGTGAGACCTACAGGTCTCTACAGGAGGTAGAAAATGCAGACTGGACAAAGAAAACCACAAAAAATAACAAATAATGTCACTCAGGTGGTGCGTTAATACCTACTGTGTGTGTGACAATCACTGTTCAATATATTGAGACCAGAGGTGGACAGTAACGAAGTAGATTTACTGGAGTTCTGTACTTAAGTAGAGTTTTTGAGTATCTGAACTTCACTTCTGAACTGAACTTCAGTATTTTTTTTGGAAACTTTCACTTCACTACATTTGAAAGACAAATATCGTACTTTTTACTTCGCTACATTTCTGTCAAGGGTCTCGTCACTCGTTACTTTTAATTCTAAAAGTGGATGTTTTTTTCTCCTTTTCTAAAACGTGATTGTTTTTTCCCGGCTGACAGTCTATCAGTAATCAGTAGAGTTACGTCGCGTCTGACGTAACCTGTAACCATCAAATTAAGTTCAACGCCGGTATTGCATTTCTGCAGCGCTGGAGGACGGACGGAGACGGAGATTTTTCGCACCCGTGGCCATATCTTATCAAAATGTTTATATTTTCCGAAAGGATTAAAGATTCATTTCGTTTTAAGTGTGTGCTGTGTCTGCCTAAAACAAACAGCCTACAAAAACTCGCCCTCCAGCCTGCGCAAACATACTGAGGCATGGAAACATTTTATTAGCTACAAGTGAAAGTTTGCAGTGAAGTCGTCCGAGGTTTTAGATAGTAATTACATTAACATGCAAAACGGCCTGTGCCCGCCAAGGCTTGTCTACTAATTAATTTATAAAGTTAACACGTAAAAACGGAGCTATGACCTGTTTTCTTTGTCAGCTCGGGTTGTGTTTCATTCTGTAACATTTTACCAATTTCTTATTCTAGAGGTTCTACAGGCCAGTCAGAGGCGTTAGGTATTGTATGTGTTGAAAAAATGCGGTGAAAAAAATGTACTTTTAATACTTCGGTATTTTTAAAAGCAACTTTAACTTCAGTAAAAATCTGACTGCACGACTTTCACTTGTATTGGAGTAACATTTAACCAGTGGTATCTGTACTTCCACTTAAGTACTGAATGTGAGTACTTTGTCCACCTCTGATTAGTCTATAATAATCATAGGCCGAGTGTTTTTGAATAAACAGTGGGAGCTGACTGACAGTGATCATTATATGTGTGGCCTGTCTGACTTCACACTGAAAATATTGAAACAGTTACTTGATTGGTGCCTGTGGTTAAATAAAAAACGCATGCAAGTCTGTTGCAAATCTAATATTACTCATAATTCACAAAGTTGATGTGACTGAAAAGAACTGAAAGCAGCTCTGAAATCAGCATGAAAAACTGTTTTCGAAAAGTGTTGTGATATTAAAAAATTTGTTGACCTGTGTTTTCAGGGTTGTTTTATGTCCTAATTCCAGAGAATTCAAATAAAAGTTTTTTCTCTTCCTGTGCTGTCAGCAATCAAAATAAAACAAATTACCACAAAGTGCACTATCTAGCAAAGAAAAAAGATCAGTGTACGCATCACACACCTCCTCCCCCTGTGTATGCACAGCCTCCTGCCCCCCTAATTGAGAGACTGATATAAACAGATCAAAGATGAACTGGAAATGGATTTGTTCTTCCTTATGCTAAAATCTAGGTTTGGATGCACTTTACATGTTTTACACATTAACCCTCATTAAAGGAGGGTATCTTCAAATGTGAATGCCTTGGCCATGGCAGGTCAGTTGCAATAACAAGCCAATAATCATTTACATGAATACTGATAAACCTGTGGGATGTCAGCATCAGGTAATGTCACCAGCCACCTGAGACATCAGTCATGCGCGAGTCACAAGCGTGGGAAATGATTCAAAAGGCTTTCTCGACTTCATTACTGCAGCCCCTGGTGGTTTTGGTAAATCACTGTTGAGGAAACCACATTAAAATGTTCCTGCAAAGCACTGCTGGAGTTCACCAGCTGGGAGCTCCGCGGCTCACGCAGATGCTGGACTGGATGAGCCGGGAGCACAACAGGAAGTTCTTTCGCTTTTTAAAGGAAGCACATTTATCGGCTGCACAGGCCAGCCTCCCTGTGGACACAAGCCCAGCTTGGACCCCGTTCAGTTGTTGTTCTGAATCCCAGACCACCCACGCAAGTATCGTTCACACACATACACAATTTCCTTATTCTGTGCCTCATTAACTAGCAAAATGTCAACTTGAGAGAAGAAATAATATATATAATCAGCATTATCTCCATCGCACTAAATCCCCTTTTCTGAGTTTGAGTTGTGTGTGTGTGTGTGTGTGTGTGATGTGCTACAATTTTCCAGCATTTGGTTACTATGAGAACACTGCTGCTACATAACCCTAGCTGTGTCATGTCGGTATGCAAGCTCTAGCATGGACACGCCGCCGCACCACTGAGATATGATAATTACCACTTGGACAGCTGAGAGCATATCCCTTCTCACACACAAAGCCAGACTGATTGGAGCGAGTGTGGTTTACACACAGCGCCCACGCTAAAGAAAACCTCTGCTCTGCCTCCTAGGCCATACAGGCAGAGGTAGCCCGTCCAACGCAGCTCATCCACAGAGGCCATATAGGCAGAGGCGGCCCACCCAGTGCTATTCATCCTCCCCCAATACTCCTCCGAACCAACAGGAGCCTTCATTCACATCTATTGAGTTGATTGCTAGCTGAATGCTGAGCAATCTCTGCAACAACCAAGCACACGCAGGGAACAATTCATCATACTGACCAGCTGTGCATGGGATGCTTGGGCATTAACAGAGAAGCCGATTAGTCGCTGCATCAATATCAGAGGTATGGGTTGACGCCCCCTGAGGGAAGTCGACAGGTTGTGGTTTTTTTTCCTCTCACTGTGCCCTAGCTTGTGTACACAATGCAATCTCTGCCTCTGATTGGCTTGCACTGACACGAGTTCCTTAACTTAACCAATTATTATAGTGCCTTCATAAAAGAGCTGTAACGTTGGCGCAAGGGAATCTAAACACAAGACCACAA
Organism: Brachypetersius altus; assembly: GCA_037974465.1. NCBI lineage: Eukaryota > Metazoa > Chordata > Actinopteri > Characiformes > Alestidae > Brachypetersius > Brachypetersius altus. The sequence goes on along the minus strand of JBBPDB010019147.1, from coordinate 5,297 downwards.
CAAGACGAGAGACATGGCAGCAGTAGGTGTCAGACACACATCAAATACTTCACTCCAGACCACACAAACAGCACGGTGACCTGCACAATCTGCAAGTCAGTGTTAAAGTACACCAAAAGTACTAGCGTCATCTGAAACGGTATCCGCTAGCTAACATAGGTAATGCTAGCACTGCAGGGAGTTGTCCAGTCCAGAGGAGCAGGGTGTCTTTATAGAAAAGTCTCTGACTGATAAGAAAAATCACAGATGAAAGAGGAGACTTTGGCTGCAGTACAAGACGAAGGCTATAGTTACAGAGGACTTTAATAAAAAGTTGCTCATTGTTGGACTGTGTTCCTCCACTGCGTCTGCGCGATGACATTGTTCAATAAAGTCAAAGTCGAGTCGACAAGTCGTTTGATGATAAGACGATCTAAAAAAAATCGTTGATGCCCAAATACACACAGTGGGTATCGAAAAGAATAACCTCCTTCAGAACATTGGTCAAAACTATTCAATTTAAATAGATGGAAGTGGACAAAATAAAACATAGGTAAAATTTTACTTCTTATTTAGATCTATTCAGCAAAGATGCAATTTGATTTCAACCACCTGAAACATTTTGGTGGAAAAATGGTACCACATCAACAGGGAGAAAAGAAGAATGTACCTCATACATAATGCTATGTATGAGGTACGTTGGACAAGACGTTTTAATTACTTTTCAAGGTGAGCACCAACCGAATGCACTGTAGTGAAGGATTTTTCCCATTATAGGTTGGATTTCTAAAGCAGAAGCTGAAAGGAAAGTCCTGGCTAGCAGGACAACAGCATCTACAGCCTAGAGTTTTAAAACTACTAAAAAAATTCAGCCGTGGTAGAACTAAAGTACAGGTAAAAAGAATGAAATTCAATGGCATTTTCTCCTGTGGAAGAAAATGCATAGGCATGCATACATAGGCACATGATGTAGCGTACTGTTATTATTTTAATATGTTTCTTTTTATGGAAACTGTATTGTATTATTGGTTTAGCGTTTTCTTATTTCAAGGAGATTTCATCAGTAAGTTCATTTTTAATCAATCATTCATTACATGGAAAATTATGGAGAGGGGAAAAACAAATCACTAATTTTTAGCTAATTCTAAAAAGGAAAAAAAAATGAACCATGATTATTCAGGCTGACAATACCTGCAAAGGATCTGAGTCAGACCACCCACCACTAGTGTAAGGTATGTGGTCACTATTCAGGACTCATTTGAAAGAGTGTTATGCAGAAATGTATCTTAACAGACAAGGGCGAAAAGAGAGGAAAAAAGGAGAATCTTTATGGGGATAAAAAACAAGAACAAGTTTATTGACAGATAGGCCATCTATGGCTAAGTCAGTACCACCAAGTGCCCATAGAGGTCAGTTTTGTCATCAAGAGTCTGTAGTCCATTAACAACAGGAAGCTGCTGCCTGAAGCTCCGGCGGAGCACACATGCTCTACCCCAATGAGTTTTGAGCTACTAGTTGAGAGCATTTTGGCACCGGGCCCCAGCTATTTCAGGCCCGGGAAGGTGGTGACCTGGGATCCCATGGTGATCAGTCGGGCTAGACAAACGTGCAGCAGTTCCCACATAATAGCACAGCCCATCATTTTTATTGGACCACTTCTCCAAATTTCCCTGAAGAGCATCCTGCTCCAAAATCCCTACTGAGTGCCCTAAAGCTAGTCAGTACCAATCAGGCACAATGGCTTGTGATTAGCTGACAGTAGGTCTCAACACTAAGGCTGGAAGGCTAAAAACCAGAAGAGGATTAGCCACATATCCCCAAATCAGCCTGGCATTAAGCTCATCCTACCCACTTTAAAGCGGGGCTTTCTACGCGCCTGGCATTTGAACCAGATCGTCCTAACCAGCCTTATATGTCCTCTTTTTTTCCCCAGTGTGCCCAGCCTGGTAATGTGGTCTTACCAAAAAACAAGCAAGGATGCAGCAGTAGAGCCATATGGAGTGTTCCCACTCATCTACATGATAAGAGTCTTTTATGTCTTATCTGCTAATGCTTCAGAGGCCAAGGCCAAGGCCCAGTCTGTTTAAACCCCAGACTTGAGATTAGCACATCCTCAGCCTGGGGTTTAGAACAGCTCCCCATGTAACTTGTTCATTACTGAATACGTTAAGGCAGCATATTAGTCTGGGGCAGCTGGTGGCCTGATGGTCAGAAGGGCCAGTGGCACCACTGAGGTACCCTTGAGGAAGGTACCATCCCATACACTGTTGGCAGCCCACTGCTTCACTCAGTGAATGGATAAAAAAAAAAAAGATAGTTGTTAACATTGTGTGCTGTGGTGTTTCTATTGAGGGGTACTTTACATTGTCCATTTGCTTAGTGAAGTCTTATCCAGCTCACATTATCTAGCGATCAGTTAATATACATAGCAATGAACTTTGATTTGCCAACTTTGAATGCCATCACTGTACTCTAGCAAAACAAAATGAATTTTGATCTCTGTATCATCACATGATGTAGTCCCAAGTGATCCCAAGCTCCAACTTAATTCCCAAGCACTCCAATCACGGCTTCGGAGTTATAGTTCTTTGAAAGTGAACCAGGATTTGAAATTGAATCTCCAATTTGAAGCTCTAAAAGAAATAAATGCATGACTTTTAAAAGTCAGATCAGTTACCATGTGTCTGGTTACCTACCCATTTTCATATCATTGATGATTTAAGTCATATTTAAAAAAAAAAATTCTCGTCATCAGTGGCCTAAGAATTTGGTACCTTGATATTTCTGTGGTTTCACAGAAAACATGTCAGGTTTGGATGCTTGACTGTTTTCTATGCTGTTTTTCCTCAACTTTGCACACTTCAGCTGTCTGATTTGAGTTATGTCATCCTCACCGGGCATCACTTTGTCTATTTAGAGCCCTATATGTTGGGTGGGTTTATGTGTATCCAGCATCCTCATTAATGAGGTCACAGTCTTGCTGTTTTTTTTTTGAGAACACCACAACGCTGTAGCACTGAACTAGATGACTGTACCAATTTAGCTAGATGTTCTGACACTGCAGGTTTGAAAAATGAATCCTAAAAAAAAATAAATGTGTCTAGGCAGCCTACCCAAAAATGCATTTCCGTCTGGTAGATGTAAGGACCCCCAGCCCAGAACACTGTTTTATTTATTACAGAACTAGGTAGTGAAATTGGACCTTGATAAACCTAGTAATTAAATACCTGGATTGAAAACCTCCGTCTTAGATCTTGTTCCAACTCACACTATTGTGGTCCTGATGTGCACATGCTTGTCGGGGCCTACAAAGGCTTCGGGTGTCCTATTTCTGCATTTGTTTCTGACAAAGCAGGCCTTGGATACAAAGACTGAAAAGACTGTCAGTTGTACACAGATTTAATTGTTGTAATTTTGCGATCTTATTTATTAGGGTGCCATTTGCAAAAAAGCTTTTCTTATGGATGCTATCTAGCTTTGGCTAATGGCACTGCATTAATCTAATAGTCTTTGATCCAAAACTCCTGTACCTATTTAGTACTGTCCACAATAGGATGAAGAAGCATGTCTTGTGTGAAACGTAATAGCTGTGCATATGACAAGAACATTTAGACAGTAGAGCCATTTTTGCCCACTGTAGGATGGCAGAAGTGTCGCTAGTCGGCTTTAAGCAGAAGGTAGAAATGTCAGGCTTGTTACGTTGCTCTTTCTGCATCCAGCTCCATTGTTGGTGTCCATTATATCAGACTCAGGCCAGAAGAAATGACATTCATTTTCTTTCTTTTTAATCAAGTAATTGTGAAAATCTTAGATGAATGAGATCATGCATAGAGCCCTGATTCTTGAAAAAAAAAAAAAAGGAAAAAAAATCTAAGCGAAGGTCGGCCATAGAGCTTAGAGTCGCTAGAGATGTAGGACACACACACACGCACGCACGCACGCACACACACACACACACACATTAATTGAATTAAGGTGAAGGGTATTCTTAATGCTTCAGCATACCAATACATTTTCAACACCACAAAATGTGACTGTGTCACAGTGCACAAAGCAAGGTCCACAAAGACATAGTTGGAAGAGTTTGGTGAAGAAGAACTTGACCCCATCCAGCACCCTACTTACACAAAAGACCCATTACTCTCAATTACTGCTCGCATATCTGGATATGCCACACCTGTGAAGTGGGATGGATTATCTCGGCAAAGGAGAAGTCCTCATTAACACAGATTTAGACAGATTTGTGAACAATATTTAAGAGTAATGGCTCTTTTGTGAATGGAGAAAATGTCTCATATCTTTTGTTCTTGCTCTCATTTTTCATGAGCTGAACTCAAAATGTTGGATTTATATTTTTGTTCAGTATATATATCAGACACAAAACTTAAAAGGTACCCTCCTTCCCTTCACAAAATCCCTCAGCAGTCTCTAAGCTGTCAATTCTCAGAGCCTGCTGCTGTTAAATCAGAGATTAGGGCGAACGACAGGGGCAGAATTGAAATGCAGACATCAATGACTGACCGGCTGCATTCAAAGAACCCATCCTCTACACAAGAGGATGGAGCCCTTACCTCAGAGCCCTTGGATTGTCCAGTGTCTAAAGGCTAAACATCACTGTGTCAGATACACGGCACATGGTCTCGCCACTCAAAAAGGCCTCTGCACTATTTGTGTCACTTATCCTACAACCCTATGCAGCCAAAAAGGCACTGGTGGCTGTGCTGGAGCTGATAAGGTCGTTCGGGATCATGCGAGTGTCTGGTTGACAAAAACTGTTGTGATCATCACAGCCCAAAAAAAAACAGCTTGAGCAGCAGGCAGGGGCTGTCGCTTAAAGGAATACTCCAAAAAAAATAAACACATCTTTAGAATTTGAGACTACTGATCAGTCATTTAAGACATACAATGACAGATTTGATGATAAACACGGTGAATACCTCTAGAGGACAGCTTAGATTAGATTTGCTGAAATTTGGCAGTCAAAAAATCGAGCTCTTTTCATCAAGCCCAAAATATATGTAGGCTGGAATGCCACAATTTTGTTGATTACTGGGCTATAATAGACGCTTTTTTTTTAAAAGCAATGACGTGACTAGAGCTATCTCGCTTTACTTTTCATGGCCAAGAATCCTTAAAAGGCCCTTTTGGTCAGCATTGCCCTGGGACACACTAAGCAGACCTCACCAGTTCACCACTCACTTTACTTTCTGTGAAAATTCTCACACACAGACACACACAGACAGACACACACACAGACAGACAGGCACACACACAGACAGACAGACACACACACAGACAGACAGACACACACACACAGA
>JBBPDB010019130.1:0-12489 GCA_037974465.1 Brachypetersius altus | reverse complement strand
CTGCACTGTGAATGTTTACATGGTGTGTTCAATAAAAACATGAAAACATATCATTATTTGTGTGGTGTTAGTTTAAGTAGACTGTGATTGTCTATTGTTGTGACTTAGATGAAGATCAGATCACATTTTATGACCTATCTCTGCAGAAATCTGTATAATTCCAAAGGGTTCACATACTTTTTCTTGCAACTGTAGCTGTTGAAAAGGGGGGAGGGTTAAAACCCTAAAATATGACAAGACACAGAGCAGTCATGCTACATGCTGCAGCAGCTTCTTCTTCATCTTTTTATGGCTGTTGACAACTTTTCAATGTATTACCGCCACCGCTGAACTCTTTTATCCAGTGCGACTTTCATTTCCTAACTACAGGGGGCAGTCTCTCCCTGTAGCAACTTGGGGTTAAGGGTCTTGCTCAGGGTGGTATGCCGAGGGTAGGATTCAAACCCATGACCTTTTGGTCGAGAGGCAAGTATCCTACCCACTAGGCCACTGCCACCACCTGCTTTGCATTGAGGTATTTTACATGTGATGTTCTCCGATGGTACAAAGATTCCTTATTGCATGAATTGCAGATAACAGTATTCCTACCAGCGGTTCTATCTGTCTGTTTTTAAACGTAAACTGTCCATTCACTGGGCTAAGCAGCATCATTCTTGTCTTCATTTTACAGAGCACCTAAGGCCAGAACAGAACTGGGGTAAAGCCATGTGGTGCGATTAATCAGCTTCATTTTTAATTCTCTGTGGTTAATTGATTGAAGTCAATTCGACACCCCTAAAATATACACATATATAAAATGGTAGAAATGAAATGCTAGAAATTCTCTGCAGACCATTATAAACCAGTCCATACTGCTGTGAGCGCGTCTGCTTTTTTTTTTTAGAGCCGGACCGAGAGCCCACCTGGTATTTCAGCATGTCCACATTGTAGTACGTGGCCTGGGGTCGCTGGTCAGCCACTTTCTTCAGATGAGTCATCAGGTTGGGCATATTCACCCAAAACTCCTTACAGTCGGAGACAGCTGGCATGGTGTCACTGTCAAGTCAAGGTTATTTATATCACACATTATCATAAATATCACACATGAAGGTCATGCAATGTGCTTTACAGGAAAAGAATGAAAATAAAAAACGAATTTGCAAAATCAATAAATGTGCACGTAAGGTACTTTTCGGGGGTTACGTTCCAAGAGCACCCGCCTATAGTGAAAAAACGCGTTGTTGTGTTTTGGTAAATTAAAATGCCTATTTTTATAGTGTAAACCCTAAAAATGCCCCCAAACATGTTCCCAGACCAATTTAATTTCCTCTAAAACTCATTAACCTTGAAGATATTGTGGAGATAAATGCACATCCGAATTGTACAGTTTACGCTGAACACCAACAGCACTAGAACGTAAATACCGTGGCAAGTGTGAGAGAGAACACAATAACTCACTATTCTTCAAGCAAAACGTCTTTCATTCTCAACTTTTACAGCTTTGAACAGACGTTTGCATTTACACACAGAAACACACATTAGTTCACTAACTCTACTTGACAAACACAAAAACACATTGCAACTGGGTCAACTGCGCCGCAAAGCGAGTCATTCAGAGGAGAAAGACGAGTGTGTCCTAAATCGCGCACTTGCACACTTTTAGTGTGCGATTTTAGGGCGTAGTGCGTAGCGCTCACACTACAAACGAAGCTAAAACTCAATGCACAGTGGACAGTGCACTGAAAACAGGCAGAAAACGCAGTGCAGAACGATGGACACTATGCGCACTAAGCAGATGCCATTTTGACCACGTAGCGGAGGGGGAGGAACTTTCAACAAGTTTTCGAGTTTAATAACGACTCATTTTGAAAGGGACTGAAACTGTGAAGAATCAATCTTGTGAGATCTCTTTATGTGAGAGTGATATTGTGCAAAGAACTTCATGAACATGTAGGGCTGGGCGATTCATCGAAAAGTAATCGAAATCGACATTCAGAACCTATAATCGATCAAATTTGTCAGTGAACTATGAGGGCAAAACAACTAAATAAATAAAATAATCGTTAATTAATCGTAATCGAGGTAAAACGTTCAATTAATCGAGATTTTGATTTTAGGCCAAATCGCCCAGCCCTATGAACATGTTTTGAAGCCCACTGTAACGGCTCGGCCTGTGGCCGGTGAGGGCCACTCTTTTTGGTTATAGTTTGGGTCTTTTATTTTGTTATCCTGTTCTGTTTGGTTCGTTTGTCACGTGTCTTGGTTTCATCTGTTTTGTGTTTAGGGTCACGCGAGTTTTGCACCTGTTTGTGTTTAGCGTCTTAATGACTGCCTGTATTTAGTTCAGTTCTGTGTTTTCCCCCTTTGTCAGTCCATCGCCTCATGTTCGCCTCATTTTCACCCTGTTTCCCCGTGTTTTCGCGTTCTTGTTCCTGTTCATGTTTTGTAGCGCCCATTGCGCCACGTTTTTGTTTGTTTATTCACGTCTGTAAATAAAGAGCACCAGAATAGATGCCAGCCTTTCCTGTCCCTGTTTCCTCCGAGGTAAACGGGAGGATCCCGCGTCCGTGACACCCACTTTTATAATTAAAGTTTTGCATAATATTTAAACAAACTGAAAGTACATTCACCAGCTGACTTTGCTTATTAGCCATAATTATAATTAAGATCACCGCACAAGCCTGATATTTAACAAGCAACTAAGTGCTGAGACAGTGATCAACCATATCAAAACTTAAAGGACTGTCTAGAACTGGACTCTGAATCACCACACAACCAGTTAACCATCTTTTAAAGGGAACCTGGTGGCACACAAAAGGCAAGAGGATTTTGAAAATGATTTTACCAGCAGAGGAGCTGAGGGTTGGGCAGGACCTGCTCCAGCCGGCTGTAGTGGCTGATGGTGAAGGTCAAAACTGGTGGGGTAGGGTGACTGGAGAAGTGTCTCGTTATTCCTGCTGGGAAGGACAGCACCATCTCTCCAGTTATTTTCACCACACACCTGCAGCACGAACACAGACACACACAACAGTGATGCTTCTGATTAAGCTTAAAATGATCACTTGCTGTTTAACAGTGGACACTGTACTTAATCCCAGCTCATATTTTGACCTCTGTCATGGTTTGAGGATTTAGGATTTGTGTTCTGGGGGTTCACATACCTGCTGGGGTCCGCTCCTTTAAAGTAGGCGCTAATGGTCTCAGTAAAGGCCGCTGCAACAGGCAGCGTGTCCTGTGGGCCCATGGTGAGAGGACTCGGCCCTCTGGAGCAAGCTGAAACGAACAAAGCCAGAAAACTGTCTTCAAACAACGTAGATCCAGACCTCACAGAGTATGGTTTTGGTGTGTTAGAGCAGGGTGAGCACTAAACTCTTGGTCTTTCAGTGTTCTTGTCCAGTGACTTCCTCAGAGAAAGCTGGATCCAAGGGCAGACAGGCAGCTCACCTGAGACGGACAGGTTGAGCTCTCGGCCCAGCGTGGGCGTGGAGGCGGCACTGTGGGAGGTCACGGAGGAGATGGAGGACGTGCTCTCTGCTCGTGCCAGAGGAGCGAAGGGTGGAGGACTCCATGAGTGGATGGGCGGACTGAAGGGCCGAGCCTGTAAGACCACACACACACACACACACACACACACACACACATTTATGACTACTTATTGAAAACCCTGGGAATCATCTTGATAGCAGAGTAGAGATGATTTAATTATACCAGTTCTCCCACGTTCGGTTTGCCAGGTGGGAGTTTAGGCCGTGAGGACGGTCGGGGGGGCAGCGGTGGTATTGGACTACTGGCTGAAAGAGGCGTGCTGGGACGTCCAGGTGAGGAACGACCTGAGGAGAAAACAAACCAGTTCTAATCTTCCTGAACACAACTAACAAACATTTCAAAAGGCTAAAGGGGGCATTAGGATAACACTCTTATCCAGAGTCACTCACAGCCATTACTTACAGGGACATTACTTAATGGTTGTCAAGGTTTACATGCAGGCGGTTTACCCCCTGAGCTACTACCACCCTCAAAGCAATGCCTTGACAGAATATTCCACACAGTTTATAATTATGCTAAACCATATATGGTATAAGGTTATGCTAACATAAGCTAAATACACACAAGTTAATAATTAGAAATGACTAATTACGGAGCACAAGGACCAGCATTTACGTCATTTAATCAAACCCCTTAAATTAATTATTGTCTATGATCTGTTTAAATGTTTGTTTATTCGTTTAACAAAGCAAAGGGTTCTTCCAAATGTTGGTATTTATGGAGCTGTGTATGTTTCCTTCGTAAAGTATTTTGTTCAAACCGAACTTTCCGTGTAGGTGCTCATACACTACCAGTCAAATGTTTCAGGTTTCCTACTTCAGGCTTTTCCATTTATTTCATAAACCACAGATTTGTATTCTTGTTAATCGCTGGACTGTTGAGTGAACATTTTATAAAGAAAAATTGGTTCATTCATACCAGGGCAAGAATCTTGAACAGTGTGTGTCTGGCATCTCATTAACTGGCCGTGTGGTGATGTCGTTCAACATCTGTCTGGCGATCCATGTTATAATTGTATTAGGTGGCTTCTTGTAATCTGACATTTTCTGGCTAATAAAGGTACTTGAATGGAGAACATACTATAAATGTACTTGTTAGCAAAGTGTGTATTTTTTTTGTAAATATTAAGTGAGTGCCTAATCTTCTAACTGACAGTGTATACGCTCTCCAGTAAGTTCAGTTCACCCATAAACCCTGTTCTCTGTGGCTCTGTTCAGAAATGCATCTTCTCAACAGGTTAGGAGGCAGGAGAGGACTCACCACTGCCAGGTCCTGGTGAAGCCACTATGCTCCTGTAGGTGGGAGGGGGCAGAGGGGGTGGGGTGCCCCGCAGGCCTCCTGGGCCGAAGTCTTTGGGTGACCCGGAGTAAGCGAGGAGTTCCTCTCGGAGTCCTGCGGAGTCCGGGGTCCTCCTGGCCTCATCTCGCAGGACCAGAGGGGACGGGACAAGCCCATATGCAGAACGCTCAGTGGGTAGTGGAGGCAGGCCAGGGCTGACTAGAGTGAGAGGGGAGATGGCAGGCTCTAGGAGATGGAAAGTGGAAGGCAGAGGTGGGGCTGGGTCTGCAGGGGGCGGGGCCAAGGGCGAATCCGGAGGCGGGGAGGTGGAAGGGAAGGGAGGTGAAGGAGAGTCTGGAGCCGGGGAGGTGGAAGGGGGAGGAGGCGGAGGAGAGTCTGGGGGTGGAATTGGGTGCAGTGGGGGAGGGGGCGAGTCTGGAGGAGGCAGGTTGAGGGGTGATGTAGAAGGAGATTCCGCAGGAGAAGATGAAAGAGGTGGCGAAGGTGCAGGTTCGTCGGGAGGCGGAGGCCTGGAAGGGGATCCTTCGCTGAAACTGACCCAGCTGGTCTGTACCATCTCTGTTCCAGACTTGGGGGTCTCAGCAGGGCCGAAGACGTTGTCCAGGTCAGGCATGGTCGGCCCTCCTGCAGTGTCCGATAACAGGACATCTCGATATGCAGAAGCTGAACCCTCTCCTCTCATGCTGGGAACAACACTGTAGTAGCCTGTCCAAAAATATGTGACAGATTTTAATTATACGTGCTGCAGCAAAAGACTTGAGGGTATGACTGATCAAACCATCACTATTCCAATGAAAAAAACAAATAGAATCCTGTGTGTACAAAAGCTAAAGCACAGCGTTAAGTGGGAATCTATGACTACCTCCAGCCCAGTAAATACAGCCAGCTAAATACTTTCCCCATGAGAACAACAGACACAGATGTCTCTGACTTGGTGTAACAGACTTTCATTGCGGTTTTGTAGAATTAGTGGAATTTACCAGAAGATTCGAGAGAACTGGAGCTGACGACAGATGGAGTGGCAGCAATGTTCTTTGGAGGAAGAGGAGGTGGAGCTGTTGGAACAGAGCAGTGATCAGATAAAACAATAAGCATTATATTCCTGAGAAAGGCTCTGTGCAAACGCTCAATCAGTGCTACTTTACCTCCTGTGGGGAAAGTTCTGTTCAAGGGGGAGGTGGCCTGTGGATTTGATTGACACCATAGCTCCGGCTCCACTATGAAGACTAAACCCAGGGAGAGGAGTGTGAGAGGACTTCTGAATATTGCTCAATGCCATAAGAAGCAGTCAGAGCTTGAACGAGCAGGTTGTGCATTTTATACAGACGCAGAAACGGCCTTACATTGCCTTGGTCTTGAGGAAGGCTGCTGACTGCTTTTTTGTTGTTGGAATTTTGGAATTTGTAGATATTTTGGAGATATTTGTAAATACTGTTGATATTTTGGTACATGTTTTTCTCACACAAGTGTTTGTATTTTACCTTCTGTGTGCTGTGCTTCAAAGTTTGTCTCAAATGGGGGTCCGAAGAAAGTTGAGGCATTGCCGGACGATCTCTTACTGAAGAACAACATGAAAAAGGGAAAAAAATAGAATCAGCACAAACAATGGTGGCCAGCACTGAACAGTTCTTCAGCAAAGGAGAACCAATGGAGCCCATGGCGCAAATGGCAGCTAGAGTAAAGCCAACCTGGGCGTGTCTGGACCAGGACCGGGGGTTGACGTTGGTGTCGGAGTGGAACGTCTAGGCCTGGCAATCTCTTCACCTGGAAAACAAAAGAGAAAGAGAAACATTTTAAACCTATATTACGCTACAAAACCAGATTAGGGCTAATTAAGCCCAGACTCGTAGATAGAAATGTGGGACACACTTACTTGATGTGTTTCTTTTCAGATGGCACTACAAAGAAGAATAGGAGAGTAACAGAAACATAAAGACAGGAGAGAGTATAAAAGGCAGTTTTGTTCTGCTATGCCACATTGCTGTATTATAAATATACGCATGTAGCATCAGTATAAACAGTTTCATACCATTGATTTCGTTTATGGATCAGTTAAAGCTCTCTACTGTATGCTTGAGGGTGTCATTTGAGAACTTTATTACAGACAGGTCAAGAGAGTCATAATTTCCCATCCAGCACCAAGAGACTCATAACTGCAGGATGGTGAACTTACCGGACTGCGCCTCTGCGATCAGCAAAAAGGAAGAAAGAAGAGACCTGGTCAGAAAGCAAGTGACAAATGAGTTAAAAAAAAAAAAAAAACAACACCCATCAATCATGGGTCAGACTACAGCACATCGCAAACCAGTAGCTAAAAAGAGCAAAAACATTCTGAGTTTCTGCTACACCACCTGCAGGCCAACAAAACAAACGTGAGTGGAAAAGTCCCATTTCCCACAAAAATAGACACAATCAAGTATTTCAATTATGTTGTAAAAGATTATAAAATCTGTGTTGTTGTGTTGACAGCAAGTAAATGGGCCTTCAGATGGACCTGAACAAAACATAAAACTAATAATTAGAGGCTTTAGGTTCAACCCTTTAATGAAAGTTACTGTAAACCATAACAGCACAGCCAGTACATTTGTTCAGAGAACAATTAATAGTTCGGTTCTCAAAAACAAAATCCATGTTGGAATGAAACCGCGACTGATGACTGACCATCATCCCGCCCTTGACCGTCACAACAACAAACTTCACTCCAATCAGGAAACTATGTCTAAATGTCTCACCAGCCATTATTTTACACAGATTTTACTACCAGGAATGGCTTTAGACCACCTGAGAATTGAGCTGGACTGACGAGTGAATGTAAATGTAGTTCTTCTCTCATGCATGTGGCGGCTTGGAAGCAGGCATGCTCAACTCAAGAGTGGTTTCATGGTCCAAGAGGAACATGGACCCCAAGAGCCACCAGAGAAAGTTCTCATGTATATATACAGCAGATATATACAAACAGTTCCACACACATGCTTCCCTTTAAACACAAAGCACCCATGCAATGCTTCACCACGCTTACCGGACTTCTCCTCTGTTGCGAGAGAAAAACAGGGAGAAAGCAACCGCAAAGACACCGTGAGGACACTGTGACTGAAGCACACGAGTGACGCTACGACCGCTGGCCACTGTATCAGATGAGGAGTTTCCTGCATGCAGACTTGAGAGAAACCGGCTCTTACCAGAGGGGAAGGTGAGATGGCCAAGGTGCCAACAGAGGCTTTCAGTTCATCCATGGTGGGCAATGTACCATTGTCTGGTGCCAGAGGCTTGATCTTAATCTTAAACTTCTTCCCCAGATCATCCTCACCCTCTGATTCGCTGGACGAGCAGAAGGTTTTGGTTTTATGGGTCGGTGAAGCTCTATTAAGGAAGACTGCAAGATTGTTCCAGAAACCAGTGGTGCTCGGACACACCTGATTCACTTCACTGAGCTTTTTGGCTTTTCATGATTAGTTATATCAAATATATAGTCATGTCTAATCTTCTGATAACACAGGTCAACAGGTCAAAATCAACAGAGAGAAGTTTCTCAGGGTTCTGTAGTGTTTTTCATGCTGATCTCAGATCTGTGTTTAGTGTTTCCCACATGTACAGTTTGTGTGATGAAGCTAGTTCTATATTGCATGATAGTTGGTATAATGATCATATAATAATCATATGCGCACAAATGGAAGGATATTTGCCCCTTGTTCTCCAGGCCTAATGCTGTACCCCTCATCATCCACATCAGGGGAGTTCTAGGATAAAGGGAATAAGGTACCGGATTAGTTTCTGCTATAAGCAAACGATTGCACCAAATCTCTTTCTGCAAATTTCCATTATTTCATGAACATTTCTCCCATCTTTTTCTCCTCATACTTTGAAGACAATTACAACACACAAGTGCAGGAAATGGCATCAATACAGTCCTTACATAATTACGTAAACAGTCCAAACATTTCTTTAAGCTCAAGGAGGTAAATCAGTGGTTCTCAGTGTGAGAGTCACGTTATTGTTGATTGTTGTTATCAGTGTGAGTGTTGTTATCAGTGCGAGAGTCACGTTATTGTTGATTGTTGTTATCAGTGTGAGTGTTGTTATCAGTGCGAGAGTCGTGTTATTGTTGATTGTTGTTATCAGTGTGAGAGTCGTGTTATTGTTGATTGTTGTTATCAGTGTGAGAGTCGTGTTATTGTTGATTGTTGTTATCAGTGTGAGTGTTGTTATCAGTGTGAGAGTCGTGTTATTGTTGTCATGTCATTTTTAGGAATTACTTTTCCTTAAATGTTCCATGCCAATATCTTTTTAGCATGATTAAAGCTACAGGGCAGCTGGTGGCCTAGTGGTTACAGCATTTGCCCTGTTGTCAGAAATGTGTGGGTTCAAATCCAAAGACTGGTAGTGGCACCACTGAGGTTCCCTTGAGTAAGGTACCGTCCCCACACACTGCTCCCTGGGCGCTGTGTTCTTGGCTGCCAGCTGCTTTACTTGATGAATAGATTAAATGCAGATACAGTTCACATTGTGTGCTGTGTGTGTTCCCGTGTGACAGAATGGTCGCTTTACACTTACATCACAACTTAGCTCAGTACTTGTTGAAATTTGGGACACAGGGAACCCGTCACAGGGGAACCAAATCTTTCACCTGTGCATATAGAAAAGGTAGCCTACCACATGTTTGAGAGATCAGATGCTTACATATCGATCCCAGTCGATCTCGCCATAGAAACCATTTGGAGCTCCATTGGACTTTTTCTGAAATAAGACAGAAAGCAGAGACATAAAGCAAAAACATCTTGAGATCAATACTGTTTTGTATGGATGAAAACGAATCACAGTGAGTCTCAAAATGCATCAAGAAGATTGTATACTGCACTTACTGATTTCTCTTTGTCTGGTGAGCCCCTGTAATAAAATAAAAAGCACTGTCGGTAAACAGCATTTCGACGGGCCCACATATAAGTTAGATACATTTAGTTATGTATATTACAAATAGGGACTATATCACTACAAATAGTTCTACTGCCACGTCTGGTGCTCGGGGAGTGAGGCGAGGCGCAAGAGAGTAGGTTCCATTTGATGGAATTTTATTTACAACATATACAGACTCTACATACAGAAAACAAAAGAGGCACAAGGAACTTTAAATACAACGCAAAACTACATATAGGAGACACGAGGAGCAGGGAAGGTGAGGGTCATTGTGAGGGTTGACCAGCAACTGGAAACACAAACTCATTGAACTTAAATACAAAACCTACTTGCACAAGAACCAATCACAACACACAATCACCTAAATGAAAACACAAGACACCTGACACTGAGACTCTATACACACACACTGAATTCAAAACCCCTGATTGTGGCTTGTAGTGGCCGCTCTGTGGACGTCACATCTATAAAACTTCAGCACACTACCAAACAGCGATTAAGCCTAGTCCTAGATTACACTGCACTCTGGAGAATCCTCACTGAAAGAGAAATATACAGGTCAGTCCTAGGCTTCAACCTGTTGCCTGTTCTAGGGATTAAGTCTTTTTTTCTTTCATCAGTGGAAAATGTCCGTTCAGAATGCAGAGTAGTCCAGGCATAGGCTTAATCCCTGTCTGTGAAACCAAACCTGTACGGTAAATCAAGGGATACACTCATACGGAATTATGGATATATGGATTTTTCATGTAAATATCTACCCATTCTTACTCATCCACATATATAGAACACAGGGGGGTCTATCTTCCTGGATTAGGATCATGGAGAAGTTTCTATGGGGCTACAAATGAAGTGTAAGATTCGAGCACAAATAGGTCATACTAATATTGGATTGAAATATTGATCAAATATTAAACATCTGCCTGACACATGACAATATTCTTAAAAGGGCTCGTAACCTACATTTTTTGTAGCTTTTAACCCTGGTGGTGTTTATGTGGTTTTATGCACTTTTACAAAACTAACCTCTTTTAAATCCTTAGAATTAAATAACTAAATATGAAAATTAGTTCTAAATGTGAGTTCTGGCTGGCTAAACTGTAGTCGTTCAAAAGGCAGTACAGCCTGAAACACTACTTACAGAGATCTGCTACCCGACTCAAGCCCAACAGAGTCTGATAAAATATGGAAATTCAGCCTAAATTCTATTTTTCGCAGGCAAATCAGAATTAGTCACACTGGGAGTGTGTCACAGACTGCTAAAGCATTTGTGTGTGTTGCAGATGTCTAAATACACTGATAATAAATACCTGGAGTGTTACAGGGGTGTAAATACTGACAATAAACATTGGGAGTGTTACAGGAGTGTAAATACTGATAATAAACGCTGGGAGTGTTACAGGACTGTAAATACTGATAATAAACACTGGGAGTGTTACAGGAGTGTAAATACTAATAATAAACACTGGGAGTGTTACAGGAGTGTAAATACTGATAATAAACACTGGGAGTGTTACAGGAGTGTAAATACTGATAATAAACATTGGGAGTGTTACAGGAGTGTAAATACTGATAAACACTGGGAGTGTTACAGGAGTGTAAATACTGATAACACTGGGAGTGTTACAGGAGTGTAAATACTGATAATAATCACTGGGAGTGTTACAGCTGTAAACTGCTCTCAACTGATTAGACAGTGAAAAACAGGCTGTTTTTACACCTTAGATCTTAGAAGTGGACTGTATGGACTGAGGAGTGATCTGCAGGATTTAAAGCTTTAACCGTGTTTACACACTGCATTTATCTTTTGTATTTCAAAGAAGGGAGTTTAGTGATATCTTCAGGCATCCCACTTCCTGACTGGTGTAAATCTGTAAGTGGCTGCCATTTGAAACATTCCCCATTTCACCTCATTTTACATCAGCACTACAAAACCGAGTAACATCAACCAGTTCACATCACTCACGTGGAGTCAGTGTCCTTCTCTTTCTTGCGTAACCCGAAAGCCTTTCGGGTTCGCTTTTTCAGTCCTGAGGAAAAGAGATGGAGACAGAGGGGGTAAGGTGGAGATACAGGGGACATAAATAACAACTAACAGAGCATCCCTTACTGAGACCAACAGCAAGGTAATTAAAATTACTGCTGCATGTCTTCTAGATGCAAAAAAACAGGGCTGCACGTACATTTTGAAAGTTGAACAATATTTACAGACTTCAAGCCTTTTTCATTGTGGAAAAGTGATTATATGGGCCTTTTAATATAAAAAAGGCACTGCAATCACAATTAACAGCAGTAAAATTAGAATATTCTGAATATTTTGTCCAAACTGTGCAGCCCTATACAGAACCTCTCTCTTCTCTCTGTTCGTCTTTTTCCCGACGAGACACATCCACTCAGATCCTGGCATCATGCTAAACAGTCCTTCCAAACGAGACATTAGAATCCACAGCCTGAAGGGTCTGGCATTAGTTTTGGTGGGATGCAAGTGGAACTGAGCCAGGCAAAGCAAAGCAAAGTCCCGGCTGGTTGGGGAGGTCTTGGATGTACAAAGGCATTATCTGCTCGTCACATATGTGATACCAAGCTTCACATTTTGCATGTTTAATTCTGGGTGCCTTGCTCAAGTGGCATCTCTCTCTCTCAGGCCCAGGATCAGAAATGAATGATTCAGGGCCTGGATTGAGAAAGAAATAGAGAGAGAGAGAGAGAGAGAGAGAGAGAGAGAGAGAGAGAGAGAGAGAGAGAGAGAGAGAGAGA
>JBBPDB010019109.1:0-12491 GCA_037974465.1 Brachypetersius altus | reverse complement strand
GCAAAGGGAACAACACAGGGAAAAAACAGAACAGAAAAAGCAGTGGCTTAGGTCCGCCACTGGCCAGACCGTGACAGGCAGTTCCACATAGTGATTGTCTTCATTCTTTAATCCAAAACTCAAAATCCAAAGGCCATTTTACACTTGCACTTAATTTACATAGGAAATTAACCAAATAAATGCATAAACCAGTGACAAAATCTCTCTAGGACTGAACCAGAAATGTATATGCATAAGACCACTATCCCCAAAAATTCCCAAACCTTAACATCTTGAACTGTGTGGAACCCAAAACTCGATTCTCAAATGCCTAGAATCAGATCATCAGCTCTTTTTTGGGATCGACTTCCAGCCCTAATGAGGTGCTTGTAATATAAAACGAAATGGCTATAACATTAAGCGCTTCCTCATATATATCTGCATGCTTTACTTGAGAGAAAACATGAGATGATCCTTGGTCTCTGCTCAGTACTTGGAAATGTCTATTGTCATGCTTTTATTAAAATATCTCTGGCTGAGCTGTATTCAGGAATATTTTGTCTCCTGAGATGTGAGATCTCTTTTCCTAAAGAGGCCTGCTGAGTTGAGACCTGAATGCAGTGCAGCTTGGTGGGCGTTTGGCCTAAAGGGCCTTGGAGCTGAGCCTGAACGTCTTTTCCAGCAACGACACCAGCCCAGCTCAGACGACTCCGATCTGAAGCCGTTCCCAAAATGTGCTTGGACCGTTCATTAGGCCGTGAGTAAGCATTTCTGGGAAACCGGGCGTGGTCAGGTGGGAAGGCCCAGCATAAAAACGGGCCTTGGCGACGGAGGGAACACGGGCCATGAGTGAGTCCGCATTAGCGTGACTCTGCCTATCTACGAGCGCTTTGACATTTCCAGCACAATGGAGGTCTGTGAGCACCACACAGCAGGGAAAGTGATGACATTTTTTTAATAAGTCGCTCGAGATCCTCTGAAAATTTCCTCCATTAAAACTTTATGAAGCTCGTGAAACGCGGCTGGGCAGCGGGGACCTCACTACTCTTGAGCAGGCAATGCCAGGAAGGATGAGGGGCTGTTATGGGACACAAGAAATGCCGAAAACAAATTGGAATTCCTGTCGTTTAAGAGGTCATTTAATCAAAAATAGAATTCTCCTCACTGCTAAAAAGTGCTTGGTTTAGTTCGAAAACATTTTTGAAGCTTTAGAATTATCTGTATGTTTATGTGATACAAAAGGTTGACCTATTCCGCCCATGGCAATTTAACTCACACTTAAGTTATAAGTACTGTTTCAGACTGGACTGCTTTTCTAAGGCAAAATACAGTAAATCACAGATTAATTCATGTTACATTCCAAGAGCCCCTGCGTATGGTAAAAAACGTGAAGTTGTGATGCGGTAAAAAATGCATAGAAATGCCTATTTTTATAGCTAGTGGTCGACCCATATAGGCTTTTCTAACGCGGATGCCAATGCCGATATGTAGAAGTCAGGGTCTGCCGACGGCCGATATATCCTGCCGATATTTTTTTTGGCCAGTAATTACACATTTCCCCTCGGTGTGTGGAGTAAAATATCATACTAATAAGAACAAAGGATGCACAAAATTTCTCAACTTAACTTTTATTTAACACTGACTAAACATAAATATGAACATAAAAAACAAATAAAACTGTAAATGCCCAAACAATAAATAAATAAATATATAAATGAACTTGACTAATAATTTGTAAGCAAAAAGAAATTTACAAACTATTCCTGAGGGAAAATAAAATTGTAAACGATACAAAAAGGAGAATGCAAATGATTTTGATGTTTTAATCTCTTAATCCAGTCTCTGAGTCTTCTTCACCTCACACATCGCTCACTGAAATTTCTTAGTATTCCCAGTTTAAGAGCTGCAGGTTGAAACCATTGTTGATTCGAACTCTTGACAAATAAGTGTTAATACTCGTCCTTAATGTTACTGTTTTGGTGTATCATAAAAGCGTGTTAACTTTCCCAGTTCTATATATATACTGCTCTTATGTCTGTGAAATCAAACTGTCCACTTAGGAGGCAACGCTGATTGTCACTGAGAGAGTCTAGATTGTAAATCAGTGTTATCTCCTAAGTGGACAGTTTGATTTTTTACAGGGCTGTAGGAGTGAATTGGCATGTATAGAGGGCTGAAAACTTTTCACCAAACCTTTCCTTTCACTTAGGGAAACAAGTAAAGTTAAGCAGTGAACAGTTATGGACACTCATAGTATTGTTCTGATAAACTGAGTACAAACGGCGCTACCAGAGAAATATTACTAAGCGGGCTCCAGTTGCTACTCGCTAACAAGCAGCGACGTGTCACTTCACCTGGGTCCTAATGCCCGCCTGCTACCTACAGTAGCTTAAACAGCCAGGACATCATTTTAATTCAATAATGATAGCTAGACTTAACTTATTTCAATTCATAGTCTTGTTTCTATTTGTAAAGTGCGTATCTGCGCTCAGTGATCTTGTATGAAATGTTTGGATGTATAATTAAAAAATAAGAGAATAATGACTATATATTTAGGCTGGGTTGGAATCAATTTGGGGGGGGGCTTCAGACCTCCAAATAAGCCATTTTAATTAATCTAGATTAAAAAAATTAATCTATGCCCACCCCTATATATATGTATGAAATATCTTTGAAATATCAGAATTTACTAACACCTACCCTTTTTTTCACTTTTTTTCCACAAGGTCCAACAGAAGCAGCAGCATGGATCACATGTACCCCAGCAAAACCAAAATATGCTCCTCAGTTTACACTGAGCTTATTACATTGTCCTTTAAGAAAATGTACAGGTAAACCCATATTCGTTTTCTTTGATATAAGCAGGGTAAATACAGAAATACATTCATTTAATTCACAGTAATAAAAACACAGGGCTTTAAGAAGAACAAAACAAAAAACACAAGAACACTCAAGACGCTCCATGTAGAAAATTCTGGATCGCAGCAGCCAATCAGCAGCAAGGAGAAATAAATAACGGCACTGAGCAGCAGAGGTTCATTCCGTTCAGGTGAATCTGATTGCCTTGCTAACCGCCGCAGCCTTATATATAAACAACCAGCATGAGGACGAGGGGAGGCGGTGGCAAGGCTTGGACGATACAAAAGCAAAAAAAATGCGGAGGATATCTGCAGTTTTCATTTGGGTGCGGGGGTTTCCACAAACAAAAAATCTGATTCAGTATGACGTGCATTTTGCACACCACTTACGTGTATTCTGACTTTCATATCACTTATCTGCCCAGCAAACCTCAGGGATGTAGCATAACTACACTCCATAGCAAAACCCTCACAATTTACAACATGGAGGGAAAGGACGTGTTCGGTTCTGGTGGCCAAGTTTTTTCCCCTTTTGAGCTAGTAAAATGAATCGAGCCATGAGGCAAAGCTGGGAGTCCCAGTTAATCTCTATGAAGCTTGTGTAGCTAAAATAACTTTATTTTCTCCTTCCATTCCCTCCTCCATAGTGACCAGTTTGGTCATTAGTAGCGGGAATTGGAGATCTGAGTGCTTGGACGTGTGTTGTGGAGACGGCGGCCCATTTTAGTGCTGGGCGGGATGCCTTTAGCTGGGCTTATGAAATAGCACAAGGGTGCCAAGAAGGGTTTGAATCAGCGGCCGAAATAAAAATGAAATGAGAGAAGGAAAAAAAGTGAAAAAGCGGCAAGCAAGACCCATGGCCAATCAGGGAAGTTTTGGGGTTTTTTGCTGTATTGAGGGCCTGCTGGATTTGGGAGAGCCTAGTGGCCTTTCTGCTCCAGCGATTAGCTTTCTATGGTTTTGGCCAGATACTAGCATGGCGTTCACAATGGCTACACTGTGCTGAGTTGGACAGAGAGAGCAAGAGAGAGAGAGAGAGAGAGAGAGGGAAGGAAGGAGAGAAAAAAGAGAGAGGGACAAGAGCTCTTCTCACTGTCCTAGCACAAAATACACACGTCTCAGAAAACCACACACACCGGCTGGACAAAAGGCAGATATAGAAGAGAGATAGCGATGGAGAAGGAGCGGAAAACCAGAGCAGATAGAAAGGAGGACAAAAAATACACAAAGGAGAGTTGTAATGAAGAGATTCTTACGTAGTTCAGCTCAGTCTTGAGTTAGCTCACTTCCCACAGCTGTACACAGACCTGGACGTGTATGTGTGTGTGGTACTTACTGCAAACCTAACTCACCACACACTCTCCTCAAACGGCATGAAGTCATTCTCTTATAGACTTCTGTATGCGGCTTCTAACCCTGCATGACTTATCAATAAACATGAACTAAATTCAGGTTTCAGTGTGGCTGCTGCTTCTGTTTATACCCATTTATAAATGTGTGCAATGACTTTTCTTCAATTTGCTTCATACTCTGTATGGCTGTTTTGATTTTATATGATAAATTAATCCCGACGTTGGGAAAGTGTGGATGCATCCACTCTAGAAATATTGGCAATGCATGCTGTACAAACGGATTTCCGCATGTCTTTCTTAGATATTTCTAAATGTGCCCACATGGCAGACATGTTGACTCTAATCCAACATGGCTGGTGCAGGTTGCGATTGTTGATCGTGTAAACAATACGAATATTTGGTGCATCCCTATTAAATATTTAAGGTGGAACGGAAAAATCGAATAAGGAGCTATCTTTAGCGTCATGAACGATCTGTACCTATCAGATGAGGGAGATGTAAGTCAAATATGACTTTTTTTTACTATCAAACATATAGGGCTCCGTTTTCTGCCATTTTCACATGTGTCAAACGTGCAGCATAAGGGGTGAATGGAGCGTGGGATGGGTGGGGCATGGCCAGCAACTGCTTCTTTGCATGAAAGGGAGAGAGTCCTGAAACAGCTCGTTTTGAAAGGGAAACCGTGAAGAATAAAGCTGGTGATATCTCTTTATGTGAGTGATTTTGTGTAAAGGACTTCATGAATGTATTGTATAGCCCATAGACCTATTAGGCTATAACTTGTTTTTGCATAATATGTCCCCTTTAAACATTGGCCTTTTATGAAAGCTCTAATGGACCAAACAAGGAAAGTAACTACTTTATTTTTGTTGTATTGATCTGAATTGAATAATGCGTTTAGTCGATCATCACCCATCATCATGGCATCAGAAGCTTCATAGGCAAGTCTAGTAGATGTTAGTGAACAAGTCAAAGCAGTTCAAAGCAAGTGTCCGATGAACACACAACCGATAAATCGGCGTTTAGGTGCAGGCGCTTGCCTTTCAAAAGCTGGAAGGACCAGCCTGTGTGAGTATCAGATTAAAGGTCACACACACACACACACACACACACACACACACAAACACACTCACATATCGGTTTAATAAGCTAAAGGAGAATCAGCTTTACAAGTGAGAACATCAGTGACTCAGTGCTAGATGAAATGCACAATGTGGGTTTTAGTCGAACAGAAAAGTGTGTGTGACAGGAACGAAGCCAAGAGGTCTTTAGGAGTATGTAGACCTAAAAAAACAACATAGCCCCTTTAAGGACGTACAGCTGGACTGAGCCTAACAGGACGCGTGAGTGTGTGTGTGTGTGTGTGTGTGTGTGTATGTGTGTGTTGTAGGTGCTCGCGAAATGTGTTTACGATTCATGCTGCCAAGATTCTGTCAGGAGACTGAGCTGGACTCTACACACTCTCTCACTACACACACACACACAGGTTTTGTTTTTGTTCAGCATTGGGACATAGGATCATAGGAGATGGTTTAACGGCATGAAAAAGTGGAGGCCGCCCAACACTAATTGTGTTTGTGTATGTCTGAAATGCTGACCACTTTCCAGCCCTCTGGTTCTTGAGGCCAACGTAAAGTAACCAAAAACAAAACGGCCAGCGTCGTTAATGATGATGATACTGGCACCAGAATCACACACATGCAGCCTTGACGAATCCAGCCAAACTGTTTATTAGGCACACTATATTAAGTACACTATAAACCAAATAGCTTGAGTAGAAACAATATGCGCACACTCACAATTCACACTTAATAGTGCATTGAGTTTACTTAATATAGCGACTACACACACACACACACACAATTACTGTCTGGCTGCCAACATGCGGTCTAGTTAGAGCTTCCTTTAAACAACAATCATGGGGCTGAAAGAAAGTGCTTTAACAAGGCAATAACACACGCACACACACACACACACACACACATTGCTGTAATGAAGTTGCAAGGACAGCTGCATAGTGTAGGTTTGTGTGCATGTGCATGCTGTCATTGTGTGTCTATGTGTGCGGCAGTCCCACCCATACCGTGCTCCACTGTGTCCAAACAAATTAGCCGTCAGTGGTGACACACTGTTTCACACACGTTTATGCTCAAAAATCTGACGAGAAGCCTTAAAGGAGCCGCGATATCCTCCTAGCTAGTCCCTATCTGCTGCATCTGCAGTTACAATGAATTACCCACCGGTTGGAAGCGCTCCGATCACACAGGCCAATGGGCAGGTGCTGATAAAAGGCCCACTGGCTTCTGTTAGAAGTGGATGCCGGGCCTGTTCTTTCTCCGAGTACAGGAAAGTGATTGTGTGGGGTAATGGATCGTACACTACAGACACAGCGGATAGAGGTTAGATTGTGAAAATGCTGGACTGCTCCTTTAAAGTGGAGTGGACCTTCTAACATGCTGTGAAAAGCTCTAAAAGCTTAGACCGGACCAAAAGCTCAGAGCTGATGGTCATGAGCATGAGTTCTGGGATATTGACTGTGTGTGTGTGTGTGTGTGTGTGTGTGTGTGTGTGTGTGTGTGTGTGTGTGTGTGTAAACAATATATGTGCAACTACACATTCCCTTCTTCATACCATTCTGATTATTATTTGAATACTTGAGAATATAGACAAGATGCCATGTCAAAACCACATAACTTAAATTTTTCCTTTTTTATTGCTGACCATGTTCAAGCACGTAAGCTGCTCTTAATACTACATGAACATTTCATGATGAATGGACACACACACACATCTACAAATCTTTCTAATCATACATGTCTCTGTTTATAATTTCTTGCACATATCCTTATATCTGTACATCTATCTGACCATGAATGAAAAATCCATCCAAATGTTCTTCACAATACTGCAGCATCATGAAGTGACAGAGAGTCAATAAGTTGCCAGTACAGTGGTACAGAAAGCGGACAACACTAGCACCTTTAGTACGACAAACAGGTTTTGGCTGAATATCAGTACTGACCTGTCTACCGGCAGTGACTTACTGACCAACACAATCTGTGGTGGTTCAGAGAGTGCTTTGGCCTAATTATGTGACATCATGCCTTCGGTGTGTAGGACAAAAATTCAATATGCGTGTCAAGAGGTGCTGGACAAAAGTCAGAAGAGGGGATAACAATAGAGAGGAAAAAGGAGGTGTGAAACAAAAACAGGAAATAATCACAGAGAGAGATGAGGCTTTGATGGGCCCCTCACTCCAAGTGTGAGTTCTGTTTTCCTCTGTCAGAGAGCAATGAGGAAGTGGGTTATGCAACAGCAGCACTGCGCATGTGCTCCTGACTACAGGACACGGTCAGTGTGTCAGAGAAGCATATTTACATACTTTTGTGTGAGCCAGGTTGGACAAAACTGTACACCCAAATGTTAGTTGGTGCCTCCACCACAATCAGCTAATCATGCAGCATTGAGGTTTACAAAGATCAAACCTCAGTACTGCAGACCACTCTGCACTCAAAATCTGTTTTTCTGTCGTTACTGTTACTTATCGTGGGGTCACCTCATGGTGTGGTGT
This sequence comes from Brachypetersius altus, assembly GCA_037974465.1. Lineage (NCBI taxonomy): Eukaryota > Metazoa > Chordata > Actinopteri > Characiformes > Alestidae > Brachypetersius > Brachypetersius altus. The sequence continues at coordinate 4,731 of JBBPDB010019109.1, read as the reverse complement.
ACCCATGGGGACAACTATTATCCCCTGATGTAGCAATATCACCCCATGTAATGTACTTATATCTACTCCAAGTTACAGGAGGCCCTTGAGTTACAACACAGTTCCATTCCTACGACAGCATTGTAACCTGAATTTTGGTGTCAGTCGAAACACAGCCCAGCCTAAGTCACTTACTGATCCGAACACCATAAAAACACAACTTAGCATATATAAGCATACTGGGGTACGACAACTCCCCCACTCATACACTGTGTTACTGTGTATTCCCTGTATTACGCATATACTGTATATTCTTATACTAAGCTCAATCAAACTAGTTATGAGAGCGAGCGCCATAAACTCAAACCGTCGTATGTCGAAGCTTAAATAACCCCGATACAGAACCCCCTGTATCGGAAACCCCACTGGCCACTTTATTAGAAACATTGCATTTCCACACTCAGACCAACTTATTAGAAACACGTACCTTGTGATTCCACACACTGGACAACATAGAAGTTTGTAAAATTAAGAGTAAGTGCACACCATATGTAACTCTAGCCAGCACCTTGTTCCTCCGTAAAAGCATCTGTGTCCACGCACCATAACGTGAACAGAGTGGCATTACCCAAAGTGTGCTTTGGCACAAAGCTGCAACTCAATAACAGTAGTCAGGTGGCTGGAAGAAATCCCCTCCACAGACACACACACACACTCACACACATAGAAAGAATGTCAGCAAGTGTGTGCGTGCGAGCAAGAACAAATATGCTTTATTGGAGTCTCAATAACAGCATTGATGTTCTTTTTTTTCCGTCACATACTGAATGCATACATAATGTGCCGTATCTGAATCTCACCCGGCCCAAACAGTGTTTGGCTTGAGATTAGATGCTGACAAGCAAACAAAGACTGAAAGCGGCCCAAAGGAAGTGTGCCAGAACTCCATAACGCTCAGATTTCTTATTCTGGTTACAATCTGAAGGAGGAGGGCTGGACTGAAGATTCCCGTTCTGCTGCTGATAAGACTGACAAGGACTCCCACCGCCATTCTGTCCTGTGGACAGAAGACCTGGGGCAGAGGCTGAATGTGAGGGGGGCCTTTGAGAAATTGGAAATTTATTTTTACACAGTTATATAAATACAGACCTTGGATTTTGCTGCTCAGCATTCACACACACACACACACACACACACACACACACACATACATACACACAAACACATACACACAAACACACACAGCATCCCTGTCAATTCACATAGTGCATGCTGGAGTTATTTATAAATATTTATTGCATTGTAGGCTTTTCCACTGCAACCACCTCAGCTCCATTTAGCACAGAACTGCACTTCAGCATGATATGCCACAGAGGTTTTTTCTTTCATATTTATGTAAACATAATCTTTAATGCAAACAAATGCACTGTGCTGCATGTTGTACTATATGGGTGTCTATGTGACCACTAATTAAGATCTGAAGTCACATTGTACACAGTTCCCTCTTCACTGGGTTACGGGAATCACATCAGTATCAACAGATCCAGGTCTTTATTGCAGTATTATTCTTCTTGTCTGCATGTGACAAGATCAGATGAGAATAGTGCTGTTTTTAGCAGCTTTTTAAAGCTAGCTACAGTTGGTGTAGATCTGATAGTAATGGGCAGTTTGTTCCAGCAGTGAGCTGCATAATGACTAAATTCCATTTCAGCCTCTTTCAGCATTTCCTTTATTTTTTTGTTATTTTTTGTGTTTTTGTTTGCTTGCAATGTACCTCGGTCTCTTGCAGGACTCCAACAATAACCTTTGCTCCTAACATGACCACTGTCTCCCCTGCTTCAAAAAAACTCTCTTTGGTGGCATTGGCCTCCTCATTTTTCTCTCCCTGCCATCTCCTGAAGCCCATCTGAAAGCCAGGATGGTTCTTAAAAGGGATTGTGATTTCCGCTTGGCTCCCTTCCTACGGGAACAAAGCGGAAATTATCTTCTCGAAACGCAAGCACCATGCTCTGGGTTCTGCAAATTTAACAGAATGTCCAGATAAAGAAAAGGCTGAATCAAGCCAAAGTTCAGGCACTCTCAGATGGCATGCTGGAATCAGCGGACACTGCGGGTTGTAATTTGATGCCACTGAGGCACATTTGGAGGGGGCTGGCATGTGTATTTGTCTCCTTGATCGAAGGAGACAGGTTAGGGATGTTGGATAATTGCGGTGGTAACCCAACACACACACACACAAAACACTGTACCCCTACAACCGACCCTGAAGTCAGATATGCAAGGAGACTTGAACTGTCCCTGTTATGGTCGGCTCTGTGTACCTCCCCAGCAGGACAGCGAGAGTATCTCACATAGTGACCCTGAGGCTAACTCCAGGCCTTGACTACACAGTCCACTACCTGTGGCCTGCCCATACAAGCCACTGATGGGATGCCAAGACAGCATAGCTCAGCAACAACTTGCCTTCGACCAGCATTACCTTAACAGCTCCCGACAGTTGCTGGCCAGCTCCCACTGGCACAATATGAAAGTATAAATAAGTGTGTGTGTGTGTGTGTGTGTGTGTGTGTGTTTGTCTGTGTGCATACACACCCAGAGGTCATCAGAAAATGACAGCTCTGCCAACTGCAGTCACAAACCTATCACATAAAGTACCATCTGACAACCTATGCAGGGCAACTCCTATTGGCTGCTGGTGCTTCAACCTGTCTCTCCCCAGCAATTTTCCCAGTAGGACATGCAGGGGCAAAGCAAAGGAGCGGAGCAAAGGACCTGGACCAGCCTTTCGTCCTTCAAAACTACAAGAGTGATGGATGCTTGGGGTGGGGGCTGGAAGCCCTCCACAGAGACTAAATTATAAAGTCCACGTTGCCAAAGCTGGGGGGGGGGTGTGGGGTGTGTAGACATCAATTAATATTACCTGACAAGAATGTTAGGGTGTATAACACACTGCACACTCTGCCATCATATGATACATGAAGACATATTTGAGCTTGTGGTTTCAAGAAAAATAGACCTGATACTGTAAACTAACCTTCCAGCACAGTCAGATAGGCGCTCATGTTTTGCCAGCGGCCAGGAAGAAGACTCGCTCAGACACGTTCCGGCTTCCGGAAGACAAGGCAATACAGATCAGTCGGTCCGTGATAATTCTGTAACGCAAATCTCAGTAGACATGTCAGACGTTACGTTTCTGTCCCTGAGCAGGAGGATAACGTGACAACCAGTCTGGAAGCGTCTTACTGGCGGGACGATGTGTGAACTACACAAAACATGCCAGTGCCATTCCGTCATAAATCAAAGGCAGGACTTTACAAGCCATTTGGCAGAGTGTCCTGCATCAGAGGGGACGTCCTCAAAAGCTCCATTTCACAAAAAGCAGCAAGGGTCTATATTGCCTTAAATCCCCCTCCACTGCCCCACCTATTCTTATGCTAATCTCAGTAATTGTCTGATGTTTTCCTCACAGAGCTGGTAGGAGATGATTTAGGAGGACACTGTTGCTTTAAGAGATGCCTGAAGGGGGTGGAGGTGGTCATCATATATCATGGTGCTCATTAATCAATTAGCGTTCCCCCCCCAGCCACCTGTCCTGCAGCATCGCTTACCAAACATTCCAAAGCACAACATGTTGCTAGACGAACCCCCATGCAGACTGTCCCTGATAATGAAACATCTCGCCACCTTCTTTCACATTCATGTAGTGCCTCAGAATGTTTGTGGTCATTTTGACTCTGCCTTTTCTCACTCTAATCTCTCCAGACTCGCTAACACAACTTCAAGGTTATGCTTAAGGTTGTTTCGGTGCAACATTTACAGTAATTAGGTTTGATGTCATGTTTTGATAAAAACTAAAATCAGAGTTTGCAAAGAAAAATTAATGACTGTCTGGAGAAGACAGCAACCTGGCCTATCTTCCTGCATGTTCCAGCTAACAGATGTTGGCTCGAGTCCGTAACCAAACCAGGCGGAGAGACAGAGACGCTGACTGAGATGGAAACAGCAAGGCCGGCACCCAAAGAGAGAGAGGGAGAGTGAGATAGAGATGAACAGATGAATGGGTTTTGCACCACTGCACGAGGCAAGTATCAGGTGGGCCTACTGTGTTGAGCAAGAGAGGGCTCTGATATGTAATCTGATGAGGAGTCCAGCTGCCCCAGAAGTGCCTTGAGGATCCAGGTTGGCGTTTGTGACCAAGATCAGAGTGGAGGGTGCAGTCAGGCTGGAATAAAAGTGCTGCTTTCACTGCGTTTTTTAGCCAAACTTAGCTGCTGACACACAGGTCTGAAAAAGTTGAGTGCAGCCACAGAGAGGAGCCAGTCTGGAGCTAAGGTTCATACAATAAAATATAAAATACACTCTAGCATGGAGTAATTTTAATCATTTATGAACCACCATGTACAGAAATATATATATATTAGGGGTGGGCAAAGATCAATTTTTTTAATCTAGATTAATCTCACTGTAATCTTGGAATTAATCTAGATTAAAATGGCTCATTTGAATTCTGACAAAGGTCTGAAGTCCCCCCCAATGATCCCAAGCCACCCTAAATGTATAGTCATTAATCATCTATTTTTAATTTATATCTCCAAACATTTCATACAAGATATCACTGAGCGCAAATACACTTTACAAATAGAAACAAGACTATGAATTGAAATGAAAAATAATGAGTCTAGCTATCATTATTGAATTAAAATGATGTAGTGGCTGTTGAAGCTGCTGTAGGTAGCAGGCGGGCATTAGGAC
>JBBPDB010019099.1:0-12491 GCA_037974465.1 Brachypetersius altus | reverse complement strand
ACCATGTGGAGAAGAAAAAGGTCTGACAGCAGTATATTAAAAAAATTTTGTCTTTGTGTGTGTGTGTGTGTGTGTGTGTAGGAATGTAGCAGAGAAAAGTCAAGTCAACTGTGAAGTAGGTTTATAGCTATTTCTGCCAGATACAGAGAACACAGTGAAACCACACAGTGTTCCTCCTGAACCACAACGTTCCTTCAGGTCCACCATGTTCCTCCACCTCCAGAATGTTCCTCCAGGACCACCGTGTTCCTCCTGAACCACAAAGTTCCTTCAGGTCCACCATGTTCCTCCACCTCCAGAATGTTCCTCCAGGACCACCGTGTTCTTCCACATTCAGAACCACAGTGTTCCTTCAGGACCACCATGTGCCTCCAGGTCCTGGACACCTACAGTGTTCCTCCAGGAATACAACACAGAGAACACTAGTGGCCAATACAAAGTCCTTCTCAACGTTTGCCATGTACCAGTATCCTGAGACTGCAGCGAATGGGGGAATCTCCTCCCATCACTGTGTTTGCACAGCACATAATCTTCATTTGGACAGTGAGGTAAACAAGCTTAAGCACTGTGTATTGTCTCATTTTCAGATGTTTGCTAATGGATTTCCCTCGCTCTTCATGGCTGAGTGTAACTAAAGATGCGCTGTGCCTGCTGTACTTACATATGAAGTGTCTTCACCCTTCTCTCGTCCTGCCTCTCGTCTCTGCCAGAATTACGTTTGCATTCCACGCCAAAGATCTCCGGATATTGACAACACGAGGTGCTGTGCATGGAATCACTTTCTCTCTATGAAACTTCATGAAGGTTTCTTGCAACTGTCTGTGCTGGGACATCTGATTTGTTAGTGATTTTAATAACTTTGGTCAGGAATGGGTCTGTAATTAGCAGGGAAATATACTCATATTGCTCAGAGCCCTCCTGCTGGTCTCCAGCGAGCACCACAGAAAAACTGTAATAACGTATAACTGCAGAAATGTTCAGCTTAGCTTCAGGGTTCCCACTCCTGTCCATTTGCAGTTTTATCAGAAGTTCTTTGATCAAAAGTGATAATCAAAGGTCACTGTGCTCAGGACGGTGAGACAAAAAGTGCATTATGGCCAACAGTGGTTTAATCGAATGACCTAGATTTTCACAAAATGACTGGTTATTACTTCTGGAAACTATAGTCCTGAGCCATTTCTCAGCTTGAAGACCTCACTGGCCTTTCACTTCTCATGAAAAAGATTCTCAAAATAATTTGACATACATTACCATACAAAAGTCTTGAGCCTCCCTTTATTTCTTCATATTTTGCTTCCAGAGATCCAGACTTTCTTGTGTTTTTATTGTGTTCTTGAGGAAAGGTTCTCCAGGCTTCCTGAAGGACCTTCAAAGCCTCTCATTTCCAGTCCAGTCCCTGAACCTGACCAGTTTCAGAGAAATGTTTTTGCAGGTTAAGACACACAGTGACCTACATATGACTCATTCAAGCAGAATAAATTGTAACCAATACTAAATTGTATTTATATTCAAACTGTTTCACATTATTGATGCAATATTCACTACATTCACTTCAGTGATTAAAAGTGCTCCCAAGCACTTTTTCCTACTCTTGATCCTGGAGGCCCATTTTTGAGGTATCGCTGCTCCCAGAGCGTCTGATCCAACTAAAATTCCCTCACTGAACAGAAATGGCTGTGCAGAAGCAGGAAATGCACAAACATGTGAAATGCAGTGAACCTCCAGTGGGAGCGTCTACAAAACCTTTCAGTAAATTCACAGCTGAGCTCTTTTAAACTTTTCACTCGATTTAAATGGGGATCAATGGGTCCTCCTCAAAAACTCCTAGGCCTTTATTTTTAGGAATGCGGAGAAGGAAACTTACTTTATTTCAAAAAGACTAGTAATCATGGATTTAACTCACTGACAGATTAATTAAATAATATTTCAGTGGCACCTCTATTGGTGCAGGAAGCAGTAAAAGTGAATGTAGAGATTTGACACACTTTGAGAAGAACCAGACTGTGATGTTTTAACATCAACATGGCAAGTCTTGTGGGGGTTCCTGGCATTCAGTGGTCAGAACCTACCAAAAGTGCTCCAAGGAAGGGGAACCGGAGAACCGGAGACAGGGTCCTGGTCCTCTTGGGTTCTCTGATAGCCGTGCAGAGTGAAGACAAGCCCGAAGACAAGATCTGCTGGAGAACAAACTGCTGAAAAACTGCAAAGAACACACAGTGCTCGTAGCTGCAGACCAGTCAGAGAGCCCATGCTGACCCCTGTCCACCACCAGAAGGTCCTACAATTAACAGAACTGGACCATGGAGCAATTGAAGAAGGTGGTCAGATCAGGCCACCTTCTTCCATGGAGCTCATGCCTTGATGTAGAGCTGTTTTGGGCATGAGTTGAACCTGCACAATATTAGGTAGGTGGTTTATGGCTGTTCACCTCTCTAACAAAACAAAAGAACAGTAATGTTCACTCATTTCATAAGAAATTTGTTATTCACCCTTCCAGCACAGTCTGATGATACATTTTTAACAGAAGCATTCATTAATTACGACTGTTGCTGTGATTTTATATGACCTTTCATTGAAGTGCTGGACACATTCTATGCAATAGTTAAACTGAACTGTGGGATTAGGAAGGTCACAGTTGAGTTCAGTGACTCAATGCAGAGATTTAGAGATAGAGGGTAAGTACCACAATCATTTGCAAACATTTAGATAAGTAAAAAAATACTGTACGCATCCTCTACAAAAAACATACTTCTTTGCTTTTTAATGCAGTTGCTCTTTACTTGCTGGATTCACATATAAATAATAATTATTTTTCAGGCTATAGAAATTGTTCACTAAAATTTGAATGTGCAAGATGTAGACCAGAGGTCCCCAACCACCGGGCCATTTGGTACCGGATCGCACAGAAAGACAGATAAAACAATTATTTTATTGATTATCAGAGTCTGAAAGAGCTTTTATTTTGTAAGAAAAACCATTTGTCTCGCTCACGTGATACGGTTCATCAAAAATGTATAATAATAATAATACGTTTAATTTTTATAGCGGCTTTCCTAAGCTCAAAGACGTTGAATAATTTAGCCCACAAGCTAGCAAACAAGAGTAAAAAAATACTTTGTTTTTGTTGTTGTTGAAAACAAAGTGAAAATATTGTTTCGTGGTGCAAATAAGATTGAAGGTGTACTTTTTTCAGTGTAGAAAATTTTCAGAATATGTCAGTTGTTGATGAAATGATGAGCTAAAATTACTAAAATGATGAGCAGCCGTTCATGATGTGGTGCGGTGTTTTATGGGGGTTCTCCACTGACTGGTACCAGCTCGGTTCTGTTTGGTTCAACTCTACTCGTTTTTTCACTACATCACTAAAATCTGGTACCGGTACCATTCTTGGTATGACCTTGGCCACCTACGTCGCTCTGGATAAGATAAGTGTGCTGAACCCATACTAAATGATGGCGTGTACATATTGGAGGTTGCTGATTGGTGGTTGCTACGGTTATGCCAGTGTTGTTGAATGAATGTTAGCATTAGCGTTAGCCTAATGTTGCTTCTTTAAGCCAATTGTCTCTGTTTTGTGGCAAACAGCCACAAACCAAGGATAAGAAATAAAGCCCCTCTGATTTCATACATGCTGACGAGTGTAATGATGCCGGGTTGTTTACCTCAGTTTAGGGCGTTCCGCTCGCGCTGCTGCTCAGAATGTTTGGTCGCTATAGCAACCAGTTTTAGTGGAAAACTATAGGTCCGAAACCAAACTGAACAGAGTAGAACCGAATTGAACTGAGCTGAGCCGGTACCAGTCAGTGTAGAACCCTCTTTAGAGGCCAGTAGCTGAGCCAGATTTGTAAAACACCATCATGATTTATATGCTGAACATCCTAACTGAATATCTGATAGAGGACTAATTTTACATAGAGCTCCATAGCGTGAAACAAAAATGTAATTAATAAAACACAATCTCTAGAGCCTTGAATACTGGGCACACCGGCACACTGAGTTTCCCACAAACCTGCATACACTCTTGCCTTCAGGTCACTTAAGGACAGTTAACAAGCATAACCACATTGGGTCTTCTGTCTGGACAGCTAATTTCAGTGATACTGCAGGTGTTTCTTTAATCTACACCAAAATGGATGAGAAAAAATTCATAATTACTTTATATAGAAAGTCTTAATGTAGTGTCAGGGGCCTTCATGGGTATTTCATATTCAGTGAAGTAATTCCAGTAAGCTCAGCATCAGACAAATTCCCTGCGTGGAGCGACTGTGGTGTTTTGACCCATAAAGTTATAGATAGAGGAACAACTCACTTGTCCATGACAGAGATTAATGGGTGAGAATTGTTTGCCTTCGCTTTGTGTTACAGGCCGAACTAAAACACCAAGAGACACAAGTGGCGAGAAGATTAGTGAGTTGTGTCTCTGACACACCCTCATGTCCTTCGATGAACATGAGAACTTGAGAAAAAGGCAGGATTTGAATGGATTTCACACACAATGATGAATAATTTAAAAAATTTTGTAATCATCAGAAACCACAACACACTTTTCTAAACCACTTTTTCTTGCTGATTTCAGATCTGCGATCAGCGTTTGAATTATTAGATTTGCAATAGACTTGCATGCGTTTTTTATTAAACCACAGCACCAATCAAGGAACTGTTTCAATATTTTCAGTGTGAAGTCAGACGGGCGCCACTTTGGTATAGATATAATGTTCAGTGTCAGTCAGACACCACTGTTTCTTCAAAAACGCTCAGAATATGATTATTATATGATCATTATACCAACTATCATGCAGTATAGAACTAGCTTCATCACAAACTCTGTATGTGCAGGAAAAACTAAACACAGATCTGAAATCAACATGAAAAACACTACAGAACCTACAGAAACTCATACAGGATGATTTTGGCCTGTTCACCTGTGTCATTTGTTATTTGTATTTGCATAACCCCTATGTGAACATCTTCAGGCTCTTCAGGACCTAGTTTATTGCTTATTGAGGTCTTCACCTCACACATCTAACATCTGCATGAAGTTTAGAACACTGTTCTTTAGGCCTTGGCTCAACCCAAAGTCTAGAGCCACCATGGAAGCCAAATGCATTGTTTATACAACAGTGTTTATATTGACAAGTTGCTGGTGATGAGCAAACTACCCTTGTTGTCTGGAGACTCGCCTCAAATCCCTGGAGCTGAGGAGGAAGAGTTGGTGATGCAGGGTGGGAGGATTGTGCTGGTTCATAAAATGGACAAGCTTGGGGGCGTTACTGAAGAATTGATGGAAATATGGATGGAATTTGGCTCCAGAAGCAGATCCCAGCAGGCTTTCACACTTGTCTGGTCCTCCTTACTGGCTGCTACACACCAGCTGTCCATAAACAACCAGTCCTGACAGAATGGAGAAGACATTAACATCTTGGCCGACTGTATCTCACAGAACAATAAATTCTGTGTAGGCAACATCTACATCTCCAATCGAATGGTCCACTGTTTCCTTATCAATAAACCCTGATCTGAAGGCACCTCTGCATAAGAAAAAGCAATCCTTCACAGCTGGGGACGAGGAAGAGATAAGGTGTGTGCAGACAGAATTAAAGGGGAAAATTAAGGAAAGCAAAGATCGATACAGGAAAATGCTGAAGGACAAGCAACAGGAGAACAACAGCAAGGAAGTGTGGTGCGGAACAAAGCAGATTACAGGTTTTAGGGCTTGTGGGATACAATGTGAGGGACATACAGCATGGGATAAATGAACCGAACAAGGGAGTTGCATTAGATCTCTGGTTACTGCTCTGGAAGCCCACATCCCACTTCAGAATTTAGAACCGCTATCCTCCTCTAGTCTTGGAGATTGCTACTTTCAGATCTTCACACCATGATTCTTCCAAAGAAAGGCTGTTGGGGACAGATCGCATAAAGCCTGAAGGTCCTTAGTGGAGAATTACAGTGCCGGTTCCGCCTGAGTCTGAGAACAGGTGGGGTACCAGTGCTGTGGAAGACATCCAGTACCCAAGCAGAGTCACACAGTCATAGGACACTATCAGCTAGTGGCTGAGGGGCACACTGTCTTGGGTAAGATTTGTAAATTACTGGATGGATTCTTGAGCTCTGGGACCTCACCATTTCTCAGGATCTAGAACACACTCAGTGTTCAGGAAGACATCCAGTACCCACAACAGGGTCCCCACAGCCACAGAAGACCATCAACCAGTGGATTCCACCTTCCACTTGGTGAAGACCAAGGAAAGATTGGATGACTGTGCCCTATCTAAACATGTGAGTAGAGAGAGTTATTTCAGGGTTTTTTTGTGTACGAGTGTTTGGTTTTCGCTCGACACACGCTGCTAATGCTAACAGTTAGCGGTAGCTATTATCAAAAAAGTTTTCTGATTCTTATTATTTATTTACCTTTACATTTTCACCCAAAATTAAAGTGTTCTGTGAGCAGATTTGGGGGCAGATTTAGGGTTTACACTATAAAACCAGACATTTTTAGGCATTTTTTTTTACCATAACACAATGCGGTTTTCACTATACACAGGTGCTCTTGGAACATAATCCACATGAAAAGTGGGGATTTACTGTATTTCTGTTCACATTGTACATGATTTCATGTACACCACAGAGACATGCCACCTACAGAAGTTCTTGGATAGGTGATGCCTAGGAGTCTGAGTACTGATTTACCATCAGCACTTTAGTCAAGTGGTGCGTGGGAATCAACCTGTAAATGGAAACAACCTGGAAAAGGCAGAGGAATGGGTAGAACACTTTCCAGGACCCCCACCTCTTGTCTTGGGGGAGGAGGTGGATGTGATGAGTGGCTGTAGATATCCTGGAATGGTCCCACAACACTGAACCAGTCTACTGGAAGGGGCACAGAAAATTCAATCTCCTGAGTAGATTCAGGTCATTCAACATCTGTATTAAGACGCTATATAAGCCTTTTCTACCAATTAGTGCTAGAGATTGCTCTCTTCTTAGCAACAGTGTTTCCGAAAGCTGGGGATACTAAGGAACTGAACAAATTGATCTTCCAGGTCTCCTATCTCTATCCTGGAGGAAGAAATGGATAGCTACAAGTACTAAGGGTGTATCTGGAATTGTCACAATATAAACATTTTATACCAATCAGTGGCAGAGAAGGCAATCTTCTTTGCAGCAGTGTGCCAAAGGCTGGGGATACTAAGAAACTGAACAAGCTGGACTCCCTGGGTCTTGTTGTTCAGGAGAGCATGCTGGCTGAGATGCTTCCTATCGTGGATAATGACTCTCATCCACTACATGAGAACACAATCCGAGAGTGGAGTACCTTTAGCTCTAGTCTGATACAACCATGTTGCAGCAGGGAGTACTACAACAGGCCTTTGGTGTTAAATGGCACATCTGCCCCATGTCGGAATAATTAGGACACTGACATTACACTTTTTTCGTATTTAATTTATATCAAGGTATTTATATCTTGCAACTCATGCATACTTTATCTTAGTCCTTCAGTGTTCTCATGTACTTATGAACATACATACTACTTACTCGCAGTGCTTAATGTATAAATCAGGAGGTCCCAGAACAGATGTTCGTGAGATGGAATGGAAATTAGAATTAGGCCCAGAAGTTCTATTTTTAACCATGAAAAGCAAAGAGGCTTGTGTTCTGTCTGTCTATGATCTCCTCCTCTTTCAATACTATCACAGTACCATTGTGAATTAAGTCACTTGTATTTCAACCAGTTATCTTGCTGTTTTTGTTGTTTTCCTGTGGAGATACAAAGCTTAAAGAGAAGGGCCAAAGACACAAGCATCTGATGAGACTATCGAGTCTGCAGAAGACCTCACATGCACTATAATTCCCACAACAATGGGACTTACAGTTTTTCATTAGCCACGCTCATTTCACCATTTCACAGCACAAACGCCCACATGCTCAGCTTTGCGGCTTACAGCAACCACATGGCAACAGATTTAGACACCAAAAGGAATTAAAGCAAATACAGGGCATCTACCCACCAGTAAAGGGGGAACCTGCATTCCCCAGTTCATTGACCTCATGCACGTCCTCATCATCCTAATCAGTCAACACTACACAACAGAGAATTGTAATAAAATATCTACTTATGTTTCTATTTATTTGTCAGACAGCCCACAAAATATCAATAACCTTCTTTTTCCTACTTATTACTTTACTACTGTCCTACACTGGCATCGCTGCTACAAATAATGTTACAAGTGCTGAAACAACTTTGTCCCGCTTAGGGTCCAACAGACCTTCTGCTTTAAAGAAATTTTAATCACGGTGGCACTAGGCTGATTGATGTCTATCTGTCTCTCTCTTCCTTTAATCAGATTTAAAATGCTTCCAGAATAGATAAACATGTGATTTAATAGTAACTCCAATGACATATAAAAGATCTAAAAAAAATGGCAGGACAATTATCATACATACTATTTATGTATTTATATTGGTTTTAGATTTTTGTTGTATTTTCTTAAACAGCTACTTAAATTAATTTAATGTTTTATCCTCATTCAAACATCTTTAATGATTTTTATCCATATCTTTGATTCATACAGAATACAGAGCTCATCGATTTATGCTGCTCAATGACGAAGAGAGAGTGGTGTTAATGTACAGATGGTGGAGTTGAAGTGATTTTTAACCACAGCAAGACAGTTTATCAACACTTATTTATATTGATGTTTAACTGTGGTAATATAAAGATTTTAATGAAGATTCTTATAATTCATCTCTTAATCTCTGTTATATTGTTAGCCAGTCATTCAGAATACTGAGCTAGTTCATTCCTCAATGTACTTCAAGGAGCTGCATGGATTGGTTTAGTCAACATGCTGAAAATAAGTGAATAAATAAGTAAGACTGTAGCCAAGAGATACATTGCTCATTCTCAGATTTCATCCCAGTGTGATACAATAACAAAATGTGATGCAATAACGAGCTTGTTTAAGTGACAGCGGAGTTCATTTTCATGACTTTCATGAAAAGGAACTCATGGGGATGGAGATCTTACTGCAGAGCTCCAGGAATGCGGCCAAGGAGCTGGAGATTGCAGGGCCACGCATCTGCCAACTGAGCCATCACAACCGACCTGAGGCAAGTTATCCACTGCAATTTAATGCCACACTAGTCCATGTATGCTATGGGAAAAAAAAGCTTTCACACATGATTTGTGTGCAGAACACAAATTCACTGAACAAGGTGTCAAAAAGCAAATCTTTTCCTAGCTTTCTTGAGTCGGTTGTGCATGTTTTGCTCCAAATGCATCATTGTATTTCATACCTGAAAAACAGTGACATTGTATTAAACTGAATTCAGAGTGATGTTTGTGGAACAACTTGCGTTTTTGATATGGGTGCAGCAAAAAAAACCCAATTCTCAAATGGATACTTGACTGCCATGAAGTGAACGGCACTGGATTGACGGCGATGCTCCGGTGTCACTCAAATACTCTACCTCTTTTATCAAGAGACCAAATGCGAGCCAAGAAAAGACACCTCAAACGGTCATGTCATGACTAGACTGCAGAGTTTATCTACAGTATAACATTACATTGCATTATCCTTTTCGAACATCACTATCTGCCAAACTATCAATCATCTGTATACTTTTGTCTACTCTTTATTTGTCTGTCTGTCTGTTTGTCTGCCTATCTAATAATAATAATAATAATAATAATAATACATTTTGTTTATAGGTGTCTTTCACAACACTCAAGGACACCGTACAAATTTACAAAAGTAAGAATAGACAATACAAAGCAAATACAGTAAAAATACAACAGAGGGAGATTAAATAGAATTTGCCATTTTAAACAAGTGCGTCTTTAGTTTGGACTAAAAACAATTAATGAATCCCAAAGCTTGAGGGCAGCACTGCAAAATGCTCTCCATAGTGACCAGAGGGGACATTAAGATGGATAGAAGAAGAAGATCTGACTGGGGTGCCAGCCCCCTGCAGGGCGAAGTATGTTTACCATCAGAATAAAACTGTTTAAACTCTCAGGAACAGATGAAAATGTGCAAAAATAGATAGTGGTGATGAAGGGATAGCGGTGTTGATGAAGGGATTGTGGTGTTGATGAAGAGATACTGGTGTTGATGAAGGGATAGCGGAGTTGATGAAGAGATAGCGGTGCTGATGAAGAGATAGCGGTGCTGATGAAGGGATAGCGGTGTTGATGAAGAGATGGGTCATTCCAGATTTGGAGGACATTTGGGCTTTAGAATTTTGGGGAAAAAAACTTTATATTTTGCCAGTTTTTGTTATGACCACATGAGTACTAGGTTATAAGCTATCAAAAACTTGATTGGCTCAGCTCAGGCATCAAATTTTTTTATTATATGATTTATTTATTGTTTGCTATAGTTTATAAATATATGCTATAAATATATATAATTTGGTTACTATTACATGAAGAAAGTAACATCTAAATAATCATTTGAGTTCAGATATTAGTTGATATAAATTAATTTAAGCAATTTTCAAAATCTATTGTACCCAACTATTCAATAATGACATGTTTCACTTTTTTCAGTATTTATTTTCAAATATTTGCTCTAAAACTTCATACATAGCGTTGGCTAAACAGTTAAATGACAATAGATCAAACCCCTATGAGCTGAGAACGCCATTTATGATTATTTTTTATTAAAACCATATGGTAACAGGGTTGAAATTAGAGTAACAGTGTTGATATCTACATTATATTTCATCATCTTCATTAAGTAAATCTGTAAAATAAATGCTCAAGACAAGAGAGATATTCTTTGAATATTTTTAATTATGTGAATCATCTTTTTTCCAAGAAATAATAAAATAATAATTGCTTGCTTGCATCCAAAAAGCTTGAAAAATATTTGTTTTTTGTGCAAAACTTTGGAACATTGGTACAAATTCTGTACTTGTTCTGAACATTCGCACATACTCTGTAAACAGGTGTAATCCAAAAGGGAACATGAAAACAAAAACACAGTAAGCTTCTCAAAAGATCCACATTAAGACTTGGCTAACTTCTGCCACCTGTTATAGAACATCATTCTTCTAATTTTCAGACTTACTTTTCATGTCTGACCAGAGTATTCCATATTTAACTTGCAATGGCCACGTGGCATGATTTAACCTTCTCTGGTGGAGGAATTATGGTCAGCATATCCTCAAATGGATACCATTGGAGATCGTCCCTCCGCGGCCAGAAAAAGTTTTTTTCACCCACTCTGTGCATACATTTCACACAGCAGTGGGACTCATTCAGTTCTTGAATAATCTGGGTATATGAAGCCATCATACAGCAGGGCACACCATTTCTCCGCAATCTCTGGAGAGTTCCACTGCTCTTGTTCTGGTGTGCTGTGTGTGGGGACTTTGGTGTGGTCATTCACAGAATTAAAGCTGAAGTTGTTGGTTTGTTGGCGAATTTGGCACACACACTCCAGATTCCCACACATGCAGCAAACATCACAGTAGAGGATATTCCAAGGTGAAAGGGAAATCACCTCGAAAGATTTAATGAAAGATAGAAAGAGATTTATAGTCCACAATTCATGCACAAGTTAATTCAAAGTGCTACACCAAAATAAGCAAGAAATGATGAAGTGAGTACCTAGTGAAGCTTCATTGTGGATGGTACTGCTGGAAGGTCACCTGGCATGTTCTTCACGGCATCATCCACATCCTGCTCCTGAATGAAAAACAATTTCCCCTTTGAGTTTCCATCATTCAAACCTTGGTACAGGGACATTGCTGTGGGGATATCAACTCCTTGGCTGACAAGCCTGTCAGCCGCCCTTTTCAGTATGCCACCTACCATCTGGGGCACCTTTGCCATGACTGGTTTCAAAGAAATTCCAGGTTCCCCATTTAAACCCCTTCTTAAAGATTTCGGTGCAAAAGAGGTAAAAATTCCCACACTGCTTATACTGTGTGCAGGGCCCATTGCTAAAGAAATGAATAGTTGTCACATTTGGGAATCTTTCTTGGATTTCTTTTAGGATGGGCTCCAGGTGTTTCAATATTGCAGGTGGTCCCTTCAATCTCGATGATGATATGGTGCAGAAGGAGGTAGGGGAAGATTCTCCGCCCACAGTGTGCAAGGTGGCCTGTTGGTGTGACACGCAAAAACTGTACAGATTGAACTTCTGTACTGTATTTGCAACAGTAGTTTTATGAGAAGTCTTCAGGGCCCATGAGAAGGCATACTGCTGCCTGATCTTATAAATATGGCGCCGGAATTTCAGGAGCAAATTTCAGTGTGATCTTTTTGCAGTAGCTTCTTCCCTGTTTGTATGTCTGCCTTCCATTTCTCTCTCTTTTTCTAAATATTGCTGTCTCCTCTGTGGATCAGCATCACACCTAGCAAGGTAGCGCCTCTGCTTTTCAACTGCACTCAAGGGTGGACCCTGTTGGGGATGATTTGCATATATCTCCTTTATTTGCAATCATTTTATTTGATTTACATTTATTCACAATGTATTCAT
>JBBPDB010019069.1:0-12493 GCA_037974465.1 Brachypetersius altus | reverse complement strand
CTACACAGCCATTTACAGCCTTTGATGGAGAGCTTATTGAAGTGTCTGTCTTTGTTCACCCTTGTGTGCATGCCAATCTACAGGCAGTGTGTGTGTGTTTGTTTGTGTGTGTGTGTGTGTATGTGTGCGTGTGAGAGAGAGAAAACAGAGAGAGAAAGAATAAATACACATTAATTAGATGCTCATTAAACAATGACCTAAACAGTGCTTCTATTAAAACTTAGTACAATCTTATCTTTCCGCATGACAACAGTTCATTATGCCTGTAAAGAAACAATTCATTTCTTCTTGGTTTAAATTCACTCTGTACTAGTGTCTGTTTTGTTGTTACTCACACCTCTGACTTTGGAATTTTAGACCAAAGGGAGAACACACGTTACTGTGTTTAGGCTGCTCTGCCTAACTCTCGCACTGTGCTGTACACATAAGTCTGTCACTTTTCTCACACCTGCACAGCTGGGCTGTTCTGTAGCGCCCCCTGCTGGTAATCTCACTCACTGTGAGAGAACTTTTCTCCGAGCTCAGGTCCCCCATCAAGGAGTTTAGCGCTACGTGCAAACCTGGTACAATGAACACTGTGCAAACCTGGTAATCGATTTCTTTACAAATTTGAACATTAGAGTGCACAGGCCAGCCGCGATGGTCCAGGAGAAGTGAAATGGTTGGAGGCTGCATGTGCCGGTACCTGTGTTGGAAGATAAGTGGAGGGACTCAAGCAGCGTGGACCCAGCTCTGTCAGCTCCGTGGGCTGGAGGGCTGGACTGTGTGCTCTACGAGTTGAAAATAAAAGATGCATAAGTATGTGTGTAGATGCATAAGCATGTGTGTGTGTGTATGTGTGTGTGTTATGAACAAATTGCTCACCTCGCAGCATCCCAGACTGAAAATAAAAACCAGTGCTATCAGGTCTGGTCTGCAAATCCTCCTGTTTGCCACACAGTGCATGTAAGCCATGTCCACTGCGGAGCGCTGAATAAACTTTCCAGCTCCTCGTGCGCTGAAAGTTCCTCGCGCTCCTATGATAACAGTGAGTGAAGCTCCTCTTCTCTCCTCTTCTTCAGGACATGTTTATTCTCCCAGCACTGACTCCACAATCGTCTCGAGCTGCTGAATCCATCCTCCAGTAAAAAAGAAACAGGTGGGCCTGCAGCGCGCGGTGGAGGAGGAGAACGTAATCTCCAAGTCTGCGCGCATGTTTCCGCAGCCCCTCTCTCTCCAACCCCGCGCGCTCTAATGCCATGTTCACGCGCCGCTCAGTCCGAGTGCAGGACCCCCGCCCTCCCGCACCTCCCTCCCTCCTCCCTCTTCCCACACCTTCCGCACCTCCTTCCCTTCTCCTCCCTCCTCCTATATCTCCCTCACCTGCCTCTTCCTCTCTCTACCTGCAGCACCTCCCTCTTTCTCCTGCACTCTCCACACCTCTTTCTTCATCCCACATCTCCCTCACCGCCTATATCATGCCTCTTCCTCCTGCGCTTCCCACACCTCCCTTTTCCTCCTGCACCTCCTGCATCTCCCTCTTCCTACTCTCAAGTATAAAAGTATTAGGTCCAAAGAAGGTCTTCAGCTCTTCCCTTATTCTAAAATTAAAATGTGTTACAATTCCCTCTGATCACTCCTTTTGATACTCCTTCTGAGTTCTGCAGTAAAACGTTATACATCCTGCACCAATCTGCACTGAAATGACAGCGTCTTGCTGTAATTGCTATAATTCTTTTGTTTTTGGGAATCTTTTGGAATAAAATACTTGAAATGGAACAGGGGAAATACTCATACAGATACACCTGAACAGTAATAAATGTGTGAAAACTGCGCATGACCTCTGCATGATGTGAGAAAGCAATAAACGATGCATTTCCAATACAGCAAAAGTCCATATTTTACACCACCACTGACCTCCCTTCATACGACCATCTATTCATACTCCTCTTTATATGCAATATGCTCCTCTAGAGTCGCCAGTGAATCAGCCACTGTTTGACGAGGACAGTAGACAGTTTGATGGTCACTATCAATGTTGTAGGGGTTTTTCCATACTGGCCATGGTCAATGTGGAGAGATGTATTTTAGGCTTACATGCAACTGCTACGGAGGAGAAGGTATTAAGGCTTCATCGTAAACTCGTACTTTAGAGCATGGGGAGGAAGCAGGACAGAAATGCTTCCTTTGCTGTAATCCTGGCATGTAATGTAGTGAGACTGAGACCAATTTCATCATATATCATGGTGTGAAAACACACTGGCAAAGTAATCTAGACTGCAGTTGGGGATGGCACTTTAAATAAGTGCAATGTAATTGAGATTGAGACAAGTGTAAAGCATTTTAAAGAACATCCAAATATCATTACCATTTAATTATACAGACTTTTGGAACCTAAAACAATCCAAACCAAGACCAATTTAATAATGTATCTTTTTAAAAGCGTACTTAAAATTGTGAATTCGTACGCTTGCACTTGCACTGTACAAAGTGGTACTTCATGTTTAGCCCACTCTCACGTGATTCATAGAATCATAAAATAATCCTAAACAGCAGTGGTTCGTTTCATTCAGAGAAAAATTGTATACAAGTTAATATGTTCGTTCAGATTACTCCACCTGTCACCCGTCATCAAATACAGGAGTTTCTGTTTCCAATTCTCACAGATTACCACCAATGTTGGAAACGACCTCGGCTCTGTTTGCTGAGTGGAACAAAAGATAAGGGCATATGCTGCTCTCAGGGTGCCTGGCGGGATTGTCTCTAAGTCTGGGTCAGTTCCAACAAACCCCCCTCCCCATATCTCTCTCAGCTACTGCTAGATTTACCATCGGCAAACTTCATTTAGGCAGCTCAGGGGCTCTGCAAATCCTACCCGCCTCTCTCTGGAGCAGCTGGTCAGAGGCCATATATATTATACTCTACTGTGTAGAAAGGTCCTTATCCATATGGTTCCATTTGAAAGGCCAAAGCTGTCTCTGGGCAGCTCTATTAGTGGTCTGATGCATTTAAGCCTCGCACTATTACAACAATGTTACCGTTTACTGTTCCAAACTCCAACCCATTTGTTAATGTGCTATTTGATAGCCTTCTATGTCATTTATCATAGGCCAGTTTCTGACCACAGGATTGCAGTTACAAGATATCATTGGATGGCAGGCCAATGTAAGGGTATCGATTTAAGTGTCTATTGAGTCCTCACATGGCATTACTGCTGTATATTAAATGCAATCTTATGCAATCACTGTTCACATACAATAATTATTTGCTGTTGTTTGTTGTAAGGATATGTGAAGCTATTTTATACTATTAGCAGTTTTGGTTTGTCTGTCATAATGGAATAACTGGGTGTGATCATGCCTCTTTTTGAAGTTGGCTGTAAACATCTCAACATTGATTTGATTATCAAGATTATCAAGAACCATAAAAAAGTGCACAAATACGCCAATGTACCTTATTTTATTTTAGTTTTACATTTACGGCATTTAGCTGACAGTCTTATCTAGAGCGACCTATATCAGTGCTCAAGTAGTCCACAACTGTTTCTTAAACCTGTAAAGCAGCTTAAATCCATGTTCACTATTCAACCAAACTACTGCATGTTCGGTGCACCTATACAACATCTGTCAAGTAATACCTAACCAGCACCTGCTAAACAATATCTGAACAACACAAGTCATAGAGAACTCATCTAAGGCAAGAGTAAGGAAGGTTTCTTTAATTAATTTTTTTAGTAATAAGTAAGCATTACTAAAAGTAAGCAATGAGAGACATAGTTAGTCACCAAGGTGCTCCTTGAAGAGGTGGGACTCCGCAGATCTGATCGGAAGAGGGGGTTCGTTAAACCACTGGGGGACCAAGACTGAGAAGAGTCTTGACGCATTTCTCCCTCTTCTTTTGAGCTGCGGAGGCTCGAGATGAGCTTTGCTTGAAGCCCTGAGAGGATGAGGAGTGGCACGTTGTTTGATCAATGCTGTTATTAATGGGGGTGCAAGTCCATTCTTGGCCTTGAAGCAAGTGTTAAGGACTTGAACTTAATGTGAACAGCCACGGGGAGCCAGTGAAGGTTCCTTAGTAAAGGTATGGTTTAGAAATAGCTAAGCAGTTTTATTGTACACAAACATTACTTTTAATTAATATTAATAATATCAGTTTGAATGTTCCGAAATGGATGTGGTGCAATCATCACGTTCAGATATGTGCTTCAAAATTTACTAGTTCATTTTACAACCCTATTAACAAGCCATTCATGTCTAGTCTATACATGAATTATTACTTTATACTTCTATTTGTGTACTTCTTATCCCTACTACACACAAAAACTTACCCCTAACCACCATTTGCATCATAAAGAATCCACTTAACAGTGCATTTATTTATATACAGTATTTATACCTAGCATAGCGTATATCATATTGAGGATTTTCTACAGATTGTTTCATTGGATTTATTTAGACATTATTTTAGATTGTTCTGGTGTCTCTGTGTGACTGTGCAACCATAGCATAAGCAATTACCTCCAGGATCAGTAAAAATGTCTGATTCTGATTCTAAAATCAAAAGGTTCCATTCTCTTTGTTTCCATTCTCATTCATTAACAGAGCGAAGCAAATGCCTTTCTGGAATAATTTAAATGTTTTACCTTGATGCAACAACAACATCTCAAAGACAAACATAAAAATAGAGACATTAAACTGAAACTCTAACTTGTCTGACCTTCATTTGTCTGTTCGTCTGTTCAGTGATGTGCAGGATTTGTCCACTGTTCAGTTCACAGACTGGCCTGAAGTTCAGGATGTCTGCAGCTGAGGAATGACTGCCAACTCTAACACATTAAAAAATGCTACCGTTGTGCAAGTGTGCATGCTGTCCAAGGGGCAAAGCAAAGTCAACAAATGTGTCGACAGATCCTATGGGGTCCGTGTGTATTAAGCCTGTCAGCACATCTGAGTGGAATTTTTCATAAGAAATCAGGGTAGAATAATACTGTGAACCTTTTGTGGAGATAGAATCAAAGTGAAGTAAATAAAACTCTCAGAAGGATCATCACTAGCTTAACAATCCCTTACACTAATAACATATTACTATTTATAAGTTTGGCATTTTCTACTATTCTGTTATAGGTCAAATAAAGTAAAGGTTTGCCCTGTGATGGACTGGCGACCTGGCCAGGGTATTTCTCTGGGATAAGCTCCAGCACCCCCCGCGGACCATAGATAGGATAAGCAGCTCAGTTGCAGTTGCAGGATAAGCAGAAAATGTGGTGCATGAAGAAATGTCATAACTAGGCACGCTAACGTGAATGTTTTTTTAGTCATCTGTCATGTGATGTATGATCACAGTGATTATGGTATGATGATGCTATACTCGTATTCATACATATTATATTATGGAAACAGATATTGCTCACCTTAATGTCTTCTAGACCTCCCTAATACAAAATGTCTGCTTGACTGCGCATTCATTTCAGCTTCTGCTTCAACATGGATATATTCAGTGCTGCTCTTGCCCTTTGGTGTAACTCTGTACATGGCAGATAATAAAGAATCTGTTTCTGGTGCCAAACAGTGAAACTCGGCAGCTGAATGCCTCTCGTTTCCATGGGATAGATGGTCATATATCGCGTTTGTCCTATATTGTATGTAAGGTGCACCACCATAAAACATAAAGAAATAAATGTCAACACAAAACACGTGAATATAGAACGCTGGCTATGGAAAAAAAACATAAAAGAATGAATGGAAATGACCGAAAAAAGGACCGAAAAAAAAAAAAAAACATGACAGTTTTTTCATTAAAAGTACATTTTGGTTTAACAAGTGAGGTCTACACACCATTCAGCCATGAAATGTCAGGGCTGCTACTTGATCCAAACAGAAAACATTCAGGTCTATCATATTTAGTTTACAGTCATCTTACATTAGTAGCTTGGTAAAAAGTATCTCCCTAACCAAAATGTAGCACATTAGTCAAGATAAGCTTTGTGTCAGACGTTTGCTTCTTTTCAGTGGGACTATGAGGTTAAATAAAAGGGCAGCTGGATGATAAATAAAATACAAAAATAATAGCTAAAAGTAATGGAAGCTTATGTTACACCTTCATTACAAACATTTCCAACTGTAATTTTACTCATATTGTACTGACATACATATACAAACACACACACACACACACACACACACACACACACACACACACACACATACACTCACATACACCTCTTCCACTTTAATTAACTGTCTGAGAATTTCAGGCTGGCCAGCGTCAGAGTGGACCATGGCACCAGGCCATCAGAGCCATGCTCACCTTGCGGTTGAAATTCCTCCCTCAAATGACCCCCCACTTCATCAGAAGTGGATGTTTATTATTTACAGTTACACCATTATTTGCACTTAAGTACAGTATTGCATGTTTCTTTATAATTTTGTGCTGTAACATGATTATGTATACATTAGTTATACTGGTCTGCTTTACTGTTGCTCAGTTTGGAGCACTGGCATTTTATTTAGACCATAAGGATTCCAAAGAGAGCAGAACAGCACTGAACAAACTTCAGTTCTGTTGCTGATAGTTGCTATGAGGTTCTCCTGGAGTCCTGTACAGAGCTCATTACAGAGAGTTCTTTCCACCTGACACATTATTTTAAGTTGTTTTATGCTTAGCTACATTTACTTCTTTAGAACTAAACATATTCAATGACATAACAGTTACATTGTGGGTTTAGGCTGGTACCTGTAGACACCAAACAAAAGATGTGGATATACCCTTACCAGGGAGGCTGGCTAAAAAAAGATGCAACAAATAAAAGCATCATTAAAAGGAGAAGAAAAGAAAAGAAAAGAAAAGAGAAACGAGATAGCGAAAGGATGAAATGTGAAGAAAAAAAACCCAGTAGTAATGATGGAAAGAGGAGAGAAAGTAGATGAGCTAGTAAAAGAGGTGAGAGGTGAGAGAAGAAATAGAGCAGGAAGAGGAGGAGAAGACAGCATGTGGTGTTGGGAAAAAAGGAGAGATCAGATTGCAGTAAAAAAGAGAATTTAAGGAAGGAGGAAGACCATGATAGAAAACAAGACAGACAGCAGAGAGAGATGAAAGTGTATGAAATGCCTCACACTGTGCAAAAAGTACCTCTCTCATGATGGTCACGTTTCTAACATATTGCTGGACCAAACTTTGGCCTTGTTGATGCTCGTGCTACAGCCGAGCTGTAATTATTCTCTTTCATGTCTGTCTGAGCAACAGAGCAGAAAGAGCACGCGAATGTGATGGGTCCAGTCTCATGACGCTCCATGGGGGTTGGTGGGGAGCTTTCAGTGAGGAGGTTGGCACCTTTGTGTTGTGTACACAGCTCTAATTAGAATAACTCTTTGTCTTCCTCACAGGAGGAGCAGGGCTTGCTTGCTTTACTGGACAGAAGAAGAGTTTTTTATGAGCAAAGGACCAGCATTTTTTCAAGATCAAGACTTTTTTGCTGATTCCCAACCCTAGACTAAAAGAAAGAATTCATAATTGATACTGCAGGTCAGTCTAAGACCAGTTTTAATCACAGTTGGAAATTCAGCTGGTAGTACAAACTCTTCTCAGAAAAGTGGAGGCTGTTAATGCAGCTTGAACTTTGAATGGGCAAGTGTATAAACCTTTGGACTACACGCCATTCTGAATGGTTCTTCTCTATTTAAAGGAAAGGACTAGGCTTAATCCATGTCCAGGAAACCATTGCATAGTTGGACACAAGAAACAGAACAAGAAGAGCTTATCGTGAAATGAATGGTGAAGCCAGGCTGGATGCAGGACAAATGACACTGGCCTCCTAGGCTGTGTGCCCGGCTTCCGCTGTGTTGCATGAAAGGCCCTTTCAGGTCAGCTCTGCAGGCCTTTTCCACAGGAAAGAGCAACGTCTCCATCTCTCCATCAGTTCCCGCGCTGCATCATATAGTATGCTGCTGCGGGTGGGATGTGTGAGGGGGGTAAGGGCGGGAAGACACTAAAGTCTGTCCAGATCCCACTGACCAATACCCTACCCAGCCAAGGACTCAAAGACCGAACCAAAACCTTAGCCTGTATGCCAGAAAGAAAGAGAGAAAGGGCAGAAAGAAAAACTCCCTTAGTCAGGGCTTCTGGTGTACCTCAGCCTCCCTCAGGACTGAGAGTGTGTTGTGGAGACTGTCTGGCAGAGACCACCCACACCTACTGCAGCCTGACTCTACAGCGACTCCAGCATGCCCAGTCACCCCAGTGTCCATCTCTAACATGGTAGAACTTGATAACCAGTCGCCCATGTGATTAGCTCTCTATCGAACCCTTAGCAATTCCAGCTTAATCCCTGTCCAGGAACATTTTCCCTGGAATGAAACCTATTCTTTGGTCATTCCAAACACTGTAGTGCCCTAGATTTACAGCATTTCGCTTTTATCCAAAGCGACTTCCGTTCCCTAACTACATGGGACAGTCTCCCTGGAGCGACTTGGGGTTAACCCAGTGGTGGTGTGCTGAAGGTAGGGTTTGAACCCATGACCTCTTGGTCCTATTTAAATCAAATGTGCAAGGCCAAGAGCTTTTGAAGTGTTCAAAGGCTGTGTGAGAACATATTTACATACAGTTCTGTGAAGGCCTACTTTAGACCAGGCACAATGACACCTGAATACGAAACAGAGAACTGCACTGGCTGTTGCTGTGAAAAAGTTCAGCTAATGCAATGTTTAGTGCTTTGTGCAGTTTAGTGTCACTTTTGCTATTCACAATGCTGGTTAAAAGTGATTAAAATGATTTAATTGTAATATTTTAGAACAGAGGCACCCCAAACATAGTTTTTTATTATACTAGGCCTATGCGCATTCTATGCAAAAAGACTGATTTTTCATTTTGGTTGAAGTGGTAAAAGAACTTTTTTGATGCTAGAACATGAATGGAAATTTCAGTTCTGCTGGAAGTGAACTGACAGATTTTTGTTTCCTTTCTGAACCCAGTTTTTAAAGTGACTTTGGCTCAGACCCCTGGTGAGCAAGTCAAGAAGTGAATGTAGAGATAAATGCTTATAACTGCTCAGATGCCCAGACTTGGAAATTTGAGGGCCTGGACAGGTGGGCCCAGCTGGTTCTGTAACTCACAGCACACAACTAAACTAATCTCAAGATACAGAATGAGATCCTCTCATTAATATTATCCCTTTCTATCTGTCATTAGTTCTGTGTTGTTTTACATATTTCCTTGACTTTTTCTCATTATGTCTTACTCTTACTTGTTCTGTGTTCACTGTCCACACCATTTGTTTCGACTTATCTCTCAGCTTGAGCCTGGCCTTGCTCTCCTGCTACTGTCTCCTCCTGCATGGACGCTGCCTGCCTGCTTCATGCTCATTAGGATCACTTCAACTTCCCAGAGCCAAGACACGCCAGCTAGCGTGATGCTAATTGTATTGAAATCCTCAGATGGGAGCTTGTCATCTGTGGCCAAGTGCTGAAATAAAGATGAAAAAGGTGACATCACATCATGACAGCATGGTCTGGCCTAGATATGAAGAGAAATGCATTGGGACACATGCAGAGCGTGACCACACGGGTGCTGGATGTGAACTGTAGCTGCTTCCGAGCAGGTGTTTTAGATTTCATGGACAACATGTCACTTTTAAATCTTGGTCTGCGAAAGTCCCATCAGGTCAAGGTTTCGCCAAAACTCCAATCAAACATGTCTGATTCACATAGGAGGATAACAAAGCTCTGCATTCTGAGCCATAGTCAAGTTTTACACTGTTTAAAGCATTATTTTCAACATGAAACACAATGAAATGTAAAAAACAACTTTGCAGGTAAATGTTTGCTTTGTTAGTGTGAGATACAACCTCAGAAATGAAAAGATAAGGAATTCGGTTGTTTTTGTTTAAAGAACCAGAAAAAGTCTGGATAGAAATGTGCTGGAGCAAATGTCTCTTTTCCCTTGATTTTGTTCGTTTTGTCACAGGTCTTCATTAAGTTAAGATCTTGGTCAGTTAACCCAACACTTGCACTAAAATTATGTTCATAAAGGTCAACATTCATAATTTATCATTCCTGTGGGTTTAATCAGTGATTTGAACACCTTTCTCCTGATAGCCTGACAGACTAAAGATGTTGTTTTTAAAGTAAAAAATAAATACTTTAGTATTCACCAGTGTGGTAATAAGAATAATTAACATGTGTTTATTCAACAGTGATTTCATTTGCAGTTAATAAAATAAGATTGACTAAATAATTAGCTGTGTGTACAAAAATCCCCCAACAAAAGTCTGCTTCAGTTTTGAGACAAATAATATATTTTTGTTAACTTAAAATTGATATTAATGTAACAGATTCATTGCTTTTGTCTTTCCTGTTATTTTTATTTAAATTCTTGGTCAAAAATGTCATTTAGTTACATAGTTTATTTATTTTATTTTTCATCCTTCTTTCACATATTGGATGCCTCACTCTCCATTTGCACTTGTAATCTTTTTTCACAAAAAGTGAGATTCTTTAGTAGACATTTCCATTCTGTTTGATTTAAGCACAGTCTTTGATAAGCTATGTCATTCTACCCCCCTGCTGAGGCTGCGTGAGCTGGGCATTATTGACTCTCCCCTTGACTGGTTTACATTTTACTGAACTGACTGCAAGCACTTTATCATTCCACCCTGTTATAGTTCTTCCACTTTTTCTGTTACTCAAGGGGTTCCTCAAGGTTCAGTTCTCAGACCTCTTTTATTTATAATCTAAATCCTAGCCGTTTAGACTACTGTAACTCTCTTCTTGCAGCCTATAGCTCTTTTTCCCTTCTTAACCCTAGAAATACCATTGGGGTCAAAAACGACCCCACCGCCTCTTTCACCTCTTCAAGTACAATTGTTTGCTATTTTTGCGACTTTTCACCTTTCATTGATATGCACAACATGCTTACAAAGTTCTTCTTTTATTGTTTACTGGAGTTTGTCAAGCACCCATTGTCCCACTGAGTACCAGTGGGGTCATGCTAGCTACACTATATTGCCAAAAGTATTCACTCACCCATCGAAATAATTAAATTCAGGTGTTCTCATCCCTTCCATTGCCACAGGTGTATAGCTTCAAGCACCTAGGCATGCAGACGCTTCTACAAACGTTTATGAAAGAATGGGTCGCTCTCAGGAGCCCAGGGAATTCCAGTGTGGGACCGTGATAGAACAGCACAGACAGCTTCATGGAATGAGTTTCTATGGCTGAGCAGCTGCATCCAAGCCATACATCACTAAGTGCAATGCAAAGCGTGGATGCAGTGGTGTAAATCATGCCGCCACTGGACTCTAGAGCAGTGGAGGCGCATTCTCTGGTGCGACGAATCACGCTTCTCCATCTGGCAATCTGATGGATGAATCAGGATTCGGTGTTTGCCAGGAAAACGGTACTTGTCTGACTGCATTGTGCCAAGTGTGAAGTTTGGTGGAGGGAGGATTATGGTGAAGGGTTGTTTTTCCAAAGCTGGACTTGATCCCTTAGTTCCAGTAAAAGGAACTCTGAATGCTTCAGGATACCAAGAGATTTTGGACAATTTCATGCTCCCAACTTTGTGGAAACAGTTTGTGAACGGCACCTTCCTGTTCCAACAAGACAGCACACTAGTGCACAAAGCAAGGTCTGCAAAGACATGGATGAGTGAGTTTGGTGTTGAAGATCTTGACTGGCTTACACAGTCCTTACCTCAACCTGATAGAACACCTTTGGGATGAACTGAGACTGCCAGCCAGGCCTTCTCGTCCAGCATCAGTGTCTGACTTCCCGAATGTGCTTCTGGAAGAATGGTCAAAAATTCCCTTAAGCACATACCGTTTTTAGATTAAACCTTATGGATTAATAATGGGATGTCACTTAAGTTCATATGAGTGTAAAGGCAGGTCAGGGAATACCTTTGGCAATATAATGTATTTGTATTGGTTGCCAAAATATAGATGTCATTGCAGTAAAGAGTCATCAATGTTTCATGTTTTAAATATTGTGATAGTTTTATCTAACTTCTGCCGAGAAATACCTATAAGAATACGTGGAACTCGGAAGGATACAAAATTTCCGGTATGTCTAGGGTTAAGCTTTGGATGGTCCGGAATTCTGCTGCTCGTCTTCTTAATAACATCCCAACACACCCCCACATTGCACCCATTCTCCCAACCCTTCACTGGCTTCCAGTTCAAAGTTATTCTGCTCTCATGCATGACTCCTAAGCTCAATCCTTCTTATCTGTCAGATCTTCTTCACACCAACAAACCTGCTCACACTCTTAGATCTTCCTCAGCTGAACAGCTGGACTTCCCAGGTTTGGAGACTTTGGAATGTTCTGTCCTGCAGTTTACCTCTATCTTTATTTAAATGCAAGCTTAAAACACATCTATAATATTGTTGACTTTTTTACATACTAGTGGTGTCGGATGCCGTGTGTTCACTCTGTAAAAGCACTTAATGATGATGATGATGATGATGATGATTATTATTATTATTATTATTATTATTATTATTATTATTATTATTATTATTAT
>JBBPDB010019049.1:0-12494 GCA_037974465.1 Brachypetersius altus | reverse complement strand
GCGACGTGCTGGCGACTGTCCAGGGTGTACCCCGCCTTCGCCCATTGCAGCTGGGATAGGCTCCAGCCCCCCCCCCCCCGACCCTGAATGCAGGAATAAGGGGTAGATAATGGATGGATGGATAAATGTTATGTTATAGTTATAGTTGATAATCAAAACATGGTGTAATTTATACATTTGCTTATCAGTGGAAAAAGTAGAGAAATTCGGTCAAATTTATTCTTAAATTTGCCAATATTAGATGAGAAGAAATTGATGCAAGATTCTTGATCATACAATTGTTTTGCCCAAACACATTGAAAGCAATGGAAAAAAGGTATATGTGAACAAACTTGAACCTGTAAAAACAGAATGTAAATCTAGACTAACTGTAACTTATTGTACACTGTTAGAATAACTTAGCATTTTACAAAAACGTAAATATAATTAAAATAAGTTGTCAATGTTTATACTAAGAAAATTAATAGATTATACGGGTAAACAAATTGTTCAGTATGACTAGAAATAAGCAAAAGAAGCAAATCTAGTGTATACTGCAAAAAACACAAAATCTTACCAAGAAAATCTTAATTTCAGTAAAATATATTTTATTTTTTCTCAGATGTTTTGCTCAATTTATCTTTTTTTTAATCTTAACTAGTCCACCATATACACCATATACCCCACTCTTGCCTCCTGGCCCCCGTCTGATTAGTGGCTTTTGCATCAACTTAATAGTCATCATTTTACTTAATTTAAATAAATACATTAGTATGATTTGAACTATGGACTGAATAAAAGGGCTTGCCTAGTATCTGTGTTCTTATACTTTAAACAGAGTGATTCATGTTTTCTGATGTGAGAGAAGTGTATGTTTTGGTTCTGGTTTTGGATAGGGGCTTTACAGACTACTGCTGTCCAAATGCTGCCAAAATGGCCATTAACTGAAGACTTATGACCCTGAATGCTGACCCCCAGCTCATGCTGGAGGATTAGCGTCAGTGAATGTGTTTTAAATGAGGCCGAATGTAGCGGGAGTGGGTGGACAAAAGCTAAAAGAAGCTGTTATGTGTGGAGAGGATCAGAGAATCAACAGGCTCTCACCAGATCAGCACAGCAGTGGAGCAGAGGACAGCTCATTTAGAGATGTGGAACACACTGAGGCCCAACAGACACAGACAGACACACACACACACACACACACACGCGCGCGTGCGCGCGCGATATGACTGCTCATTTATTGGTTGTTGCAGAGAGACAGAGAGAGAGATTTTAAAATCCTTGTGAAAAAAGTTTAACATGGCGGTCATATAGCAACACCGTTTCTTTCACATCTCACCCGTCAAAAACACTACCAAATACTAAAAGAGCAACACTCACATTTTTTTCCCACTCACTATGACTCCAGCAATCACAAGATTCCACTACCACTGGCTTCCTACAAGCCACTCCAAGCAATTCCTTTGTCTAAGCTAACAGACACCGGTACTGGCTGAGTGAAGAGGGACGCCATTGTACCTACACAGAGAGAATAAAGCCAGTTGTGCTCTCTTGAACTCCCATCAACTCTCTCTCTCTCACTCTCACCTAAGCATGCCAGTACTGACTACTTTACCAATAGAGAGCCTCAGAAACCAATTTTAAGAAAACAATTTAACTAAATTGAAATACAATTTAACTAAAATGTACTAAAACAACAATGTACAAACAGCAAATTTCTCTTACTGGTTTTAAATACGTAAATGAATACTGTGTATTGTATGAAAGTTGTTCTCATAATGCTATTAAATCTGACCTTTCTGTGATGTTATAAATATATATTAAGCAATGCTAAGTTATTTTGGAAACATGCATAATGGTAAATTTTACTCTTCATGTTAATATACAGGTTCATCCGAGGCTCAGAGTAGAAAACATTCTTTTTTTTTTGCCTTTGTGTACAAAAATTCTGTGTTCTTTTATCACTAGAATGTCAGGCCTTGTTACACCTATTGTAAAAGTATATACATAATTTATAGATGGCAGGTTTATCCGGCAGTACATGTGATTTATGACCAGTGAAATATAAGAGAAGTTTCATGACCCTCGGTTGTAGTTTTAGCAGGTTACGCTACGTGAACCTTTTGATTTAAAGTTTGTTTCACTGGAAACAAAAGGGCTGAAGGTGAACATTATTGTTCTGTCTTTGGGTTACAGTTGTGTTCCTTTTACACAGGGCAGCAGTTACTGCCATGTACAGAAAATTGGTGTTCCTAGGTTGTTGTTTTAATCTATTAAGCTTTATCACTTTTTTCTAGAATGGCTTGGAAAATGGGAATCATAAAGAAAGAGAAAAGTCGAGTGGAGGGGTGGGTCTGCAAACTCTCACGTCCTTCTCTGGCCAGGCAGCTGGCAGTGTTTAATGAGCAAGAGCCAGCTGCTTTCCCAAGACGAGTACTTAATTAGTCAGACTATCTCTCTCTCTTTCTCTCTCTTTCTCTCTCTCTGCAGCACTGGGCCCTATTAAACCAAGATTATCTATCACTTAGAGCTGTAAGCCAGGCTTTGGAGAGTATGCAGATGGATCCTGCCTAACACTGCATTTATTTCCGCCTCTATATACACACTCCTACTTTCCACATATCAGGTCACCGTTTGCTGGAACTCAATTGCAAGAATTGATTTTACATCCACAGCTTTTACCCATAACTTGGCTTTCTTGAACACAGATTGACTCACATCTCTCACTGTAGGCTATGAGCTGTAATTCACTCATGAAGTGAATGTGCTTTATGGAAACAGAGACTCAGACAGAGGGCCAGCTCAAAATGCCTAAAAATGTTAACCATATTCAAAACTAATGATGGTTGTATGCATGTTGGTTAAACATATTTATTCGTTAAACTAACATTTTCATTTCATTTTAATTTACAGCTAGGACCACATATTGATTTATTGCTTATTGTCTGCATCTATAACAGACATTAAATCCTTTAGTAGAATTCTTCTTTTTTGTCTCAGTTTATATGAATGATGACTATGTGCACCAATCAGTGAACTTGCCTTGTGAGGGCGTGTCAGACTAGTGTGCCGGTGTTACGTTTCCCTACTCTATGCCAACGTGAGCAGGAAAACAGGCAGGCTTCCATTTTGCGTTTTATTAACAACACGAGAACCTAAACTGGTTCATGGGCCAACATAAAGTTTTACAAACACAGGAACACCTATAAGCACTCTTATCCCTGTCGTAGCGGTGGACCGACAACCCAGGTCCATCAACAACCCAGGCCCACCTGAGTTGAATTTAAATATAGTTCTCCCAACACAGTCCCACCAACAACTAAAGACAAGTGCTTCACACCTCAAAGTACAGGTGTGACGACCCCTACCGGTCATCCAGCGCATAAACACCCTGACCCATGTCTTCCCCATGTTGGCACGTGGGGAAAACATCTTTAGGAAGTAATTTTAAGTAATTTTAGTCCAGCATACATTTTTACACCAATATTTCTGGGTTTAAGAAAATAAAATTGTTAAAAAATTTTAACAAAAAGACAATATTACTTATTTCAAGACAACTTCGAAAAAGATTCAAGGACAGGAAAACTGAATAAAAACACAGACAGCCTTATATGTTCTACCAACCCAACACACACAGTCTAAAGCTCCGCAACAGTGGCCTTGGGTTGCTCTGTGAAAGGCATTAATGTATCTGTGTATATTTCTACATATTTTTTTTCTGTAAAACTATACTAAAAGGCCTTACCACTTGCAAAAAGCCTTTCCCCTGCTGGTAAAAATGGATAACAAGGCATGTGCTAAATGTAATTGTTATATACTCATTAATCCTGTTAAAAATCTATTCATTACCCAGTTTGTCTTTTCTAACATAATGAATCATGTTTGTGTGTGCATGCATATATGCGTTTACTGACATAGGGCATTTTCCCACTGCACTGGCCCTCCAAAAAAACAGGAAAAAATAACAAACCCACCTGAAACCCCCCACAAAGCCACATGCTCACAAACAGTCTCTCGCTTAGCTTCACTGAAATAACTGATGCATGCAGCTGCCAACAGCCTGAGCTCAGACAAAGCCGGGGTCCAGTGAGAAGGGCAGTTTGGGCAATATCAACCATAGACAAGACTGGCCCCCTTACCTTCAGTCCGTATGGTGAAGGGAGAGTCCCCAAGCCGCTTGGCTGAGAACTGGCCCCCCAGAGAGGTCATTAAGAAGCAGAGACTGAAAAAGCCAATCCCTGCCACAAAAATCCTGCAAAAAACAGACACCCTGTTACTGTGGTCCGAGTTGCACGGACACAAAAGGTTATAACAGCAGTTTAAAGACTGAATAGTTTAATATTAATGACTTAGAAGTTCTTTCAAGCTGGTAATGTAGTTTTAGCTAATAAACCTTTCAAATGTCAGACTGTAGAACTTTTGCCCACTCTTTGCATCATCCCAAATGAGCAAGTAATGCCACACTGCCACAAGTTATTGCCATTGGACACTTGGTGGCCGAAGATAAAAACCTCTGCAACATGCAACAGTTTTATACCAAATTAAGATTCATTTTTTTCTGCACATCCAAAGACGATTTGCTGTTTTGAGAGTGTCCAATGTGAAATGGGTCAAAATAACACTCTTCTAAGAAGTTTCAATTCCATATGTCATATTTTTCTCTGGTCATTCTGTTGTAAATGCTTGGCAGTATCAAGGAAACAACTAATAGGGAGCACAGCATGATAGAATATAAATACACCCTTAGGACACTTCAGAAAAAAGCATTCAAAGTAAGTTCCTTCAAAGACCTTTTTTGTAAATGTGAAATGCGAGTGTGAGTTTAAAGAACCTCCTGATATTATTATATAGACTGTATAGTAATGACACGTTTTGTATTTAACTTGGTTTTAGCTCACTGCTAAACTAGTAATGATGGAGTGAGAGGAGGAGGAAAGTATATTGTAATATTAACATAACTGCATGTAATTTAGATCATTTTCTCCCTGCTCCATGGTGGGAAAAAATAATTGCATTTCAATCAAACTTTACAGAGAAAAAAATATTTTATCTTTTGAATGATAAAACACAATGGATGCTAAAATAATCAATTACTTTATAAAACTTCTATGTCCAAATCAATTTTATAATTCCATCTGATTTCGATTGAAGCTTTTTTTATAGGGATACATTCACACCTAGACCCAATTAGGAACCTAAAATGGTCAGATATGTGGCATAAAATAAGTTGTGTAATGACTCTGAATATTTTATATTTTTAACTTAGTTATGCTGTTATGCAGTCTATAAATGGCAAGGCTCCGATTACCTGATGCAGTGTGCCTAAACAGAAATAAGCAACACTCTTCTGGAACAAGCAGTACAGTCAAGCTTTATGATTAGCACTGTCCCCTCTTCACTTGCAGAGTCAGAACCAAATAGCACTGGTCCTTGGTGGAAGCCTAAGTCTTTTCATTTTTATATCTGCTTGTGGCATATTAGTGTGCAGATTTAACTTTTTGGGAACTCCTTTGACATGTAGGCCTAGAATACTTTACCAAATTCTTTACCAATTTTAATGCGTTCAAAAAATGAACCTAGTATATTGTTACCAGCTGAAAATATGCTTATGCTGACGAGTACACCTTTGAAGGTAAATACATTCATTATTTGGAGCAATGTCATAGAAGAACTATTTTGGGTTTTCTAATGAATCATCTTACAATTGGCAATTTTTAAAAAGAAATGTACAAGCGTGAAAAGTTAAAATGACCTCTAAATAATGTAAAGCTTCCACGTCCTTTAGAGGTTTTCCACAGGGCCAAGAGCCTGTGAGGAACTTTTATTTTAAAGAGAATGATAAGGTCTGGATATGTTGACCTTTCACTATTTGAATGAATGAAAACATGTTCTAGGATTAAGGTAATGGTTATGAAACCTCGTGAACTTGGTGAGTGGGGTTACCATTTTAAGAGTTACACTTGATCAGTCTTGAATTAGAACCACCACGGTGAAAAGAACTACACTGAACACAAGTATGTAAACTGTGAAGCCACCTGGATCGTGATCCATGAGTTCAGAAATGTTTCAGTGGTAGAAGTGGGCTAAAAAAAACAGAAACAGTCGTATTTACCTGAAGGGTTTGAACGTCAGTAGACATCTTCTCATCATAGTCGTGCAGTCACTGTTGGAAGGAATCATTTTTGAGCGGATGATATCACGTTATGCGGTCTGTCAGCATCATGTTTCCTTCGTTACATCTTATGGACCGATGTGCTGTTGGTGGTGCTGCCTGAACGAGCCCTGCCGAGGCTGTGCAGTAAACGGCGAACGCTTAAGAACGCAACTCCATGGAGAGAGAGAAGAAAAGTGTAGTCGAAGTCATGTCGTCCGTGTAGCTTGTGCTTTCTGAATAAAAGAAAAAAGTGGAACGAAATTCGAAGACGCAAAACGCAAAAGGCTGAAGTTCCGCGTGTGCGGACGAGGGGAGATTCTTGCTTGAAGGAAAGCAGCTCTCAAGTGGCCATTGCGCATAGAGCGGCTGCTGCGAGGGAAAAATCAGTCAGGAGCGTAGCGCCATCGCTCGTTCCCATTCAGACAGCGTTCAATCAAAGTCACGATAATGCAGCCTCGTCTGATTTCAGCACCACGGCCAGGTCCGCCATACTCCCACCACACACAAGCACTGGGCTGTGGAGCCAGTGGACTCGAAAACATAAGAGGAAGATCAGTGTGTGCGTGTGTGTGTTTGTGTGTGTGTGTAAAAACGAAAAGGCGTGAAAGCAGTAATAAAGGGCTACATCTCTGTATAGTTTAGTGTTTCCCCCATCCTTAATCCACCTGATTCAAACACTCTGGAAGAAATTAGTAGCACACCATTTAAACCAACTGGGGAATGACTCATGTATAGATGATCAAATAATGTGTATATTATCAAACATTAATAGTAATAATAATAATAATAATAATAATAATGATAATAATAATAATGGGAAAGACACTTGGGTTTGGAGGGATAGAGGGACTTCTGAAACATACGTAAGGAATGTGTTATCTGAATCTTAAATACAAAATTAAAATATGTACAACCTATTTGTTATATAGTATAACAGCAATAATCCAAACTGTTTTACAATAGGAAGAATGTTTGGCTTTTTGTTTTTTTAACTGGGATTCATATCAAGCCCTGGTGATGATTCATCATTACAAAAGTGAAATAGAAAAGATCATTGATAAAACTAATTGGGCACAAGGGATTTGTGGATGTGGTTTTTATTGGTTTCTTCATTTCTGGGTAGTAAATTTAACTTGACTACTATAAGAGGATATGTCTCACAGTGATGGTACATTTTGCATGAGAGAAAATCAGGAAGTAGCATTTGCAAATGATGTGTAAATAATAGTATGCACATGCTAATGTTCATGCAGCTGATGCCAATTATTGCACTCAAATCACAGATCATTTTGATGTCATAAGAAACAGATGAGAGCAATTTGGGTCTTCGATAATAAACAGAGATACTCGAATCAGTGAAACAAACAAGTGACCAGTATTTGAAGTCCACTCTTGAAAATAAAGGTCCCTAAGTGGTTCTTGACATGGATGTATGGTTCTCAGAAAGCCTTCATCATGTGGAGGTTCTTTGAAAAGGTTCTTAACAATCATCTCCATGTTTCTTTAACTCCTTGTGGCACATTTGTTTATAATAGTGTGCTGATTGTTTCAGATCTATATGTGACATCAGTTCTTGGAACTTAGGCCTCGTTTGTCAGTTAACTGTCGGTTAAATGTGACCCAATTCCGATTTTTTGCTCATATATGACACAGATCGGATCTGTTCCATGACAGTGTAAACAGGAAAAACACGCATGCGTTCAGATATTGTGAGATCGGTTTCAGGACATGTTCATATGTGAAAATAGATCAGATATAAATCAGATATGTGCCAATGCAACTGTCATGTAAACAGGCAGATCTGATTTTCCTAGGCATTGCATTCTGTACGTCATTAACTGCGACAATTTATTACTTCTATACGGTTTAATGACGTTGTGTGGGAAGTACATGTGGAAGCGTGCAAACGTCAAACAACAACAAACACAAGACACATGCGGACAAACGTTGACACGGCAAATCGAAAATTGGCTTGCTCATTCTAAAATTTCGGACCCACTGCTCCTCGCTAAAGCCTGCCACAATATTCTCCCACCAATCCTGAGATCTCTCACACATCCAGACATTCCTCTGAATGGTCAAGGCCATAATAACTGAAGCATACGCACATGCTGCAATAATGACCCTTTTCCTTCTTCTCCGCCTCAAAATCATGGTGTTATTTGGCAAATTTTGCAAATATATCGCAGAGCTAGCATTAAGGTAAAAAAAAATCGGATATAGGCAACAAATCAGAATTGAGCATCAAGACCTGCAGTGTAAACGAGGCCTTAGATAAGCAGGTTTAGCAAAATAATAATGTTTGCATCAGTGGGCAACGATTTGAGTAAACGATACAGACAAGATCAAAGCCTCTCACTCATTATAGTAAATCTGGCTTCAGAAGCTCAGCCTTTGATCTGCAGTGACTTCAGCACTTCTGCTTCTGCTGTAGTGATGTCACACACACTCCACCGCCATCACACTGATGAGTTGATCGAAAGTGCCACTCCTCTCCAGTTGAGTTTTCACTGTCAGAGGCAGACGGATCATTCAAGTCTGTTTTGCCTACACACCACACACACTGTGCTGTGTGTTTATGGCTCTCAGTAAGTGAAGGCTTCTTTTTTTATAGCAGTGTGTAACAGTCAGCATTCTCTGTGTGCATCAGGTATCTGAATATAACTGTAGAAAGATAGGAGAAGAGCAGCAGATCACTTCTGGGAACTTTGGGTCTTCTTTTGTATCCTGCATATTGCGTTAAGCCGGTATATATGAATGCTACTTCTGTATGGCTTCTAACTTGGTCTGGGCTTGAGGCAGCTTTACCCCAACCCAAATGAACAGCTCTTATCAGTAACGCCATTTCAGAGACACCGAAGGTGGGTTCAGGTTGCGGAATAACATAAAACTGGTAATTGACCAGAAAACTTAGAAACAAGAAAAATGATCAGAACATAAAGATATAGGGAACCTGGGATAATGATGATGAGGAAGGGGGAAACAGCAAAGAGGAAGAAACCTTCACCTTTGCACAAGATCTTCCAGGTGAGACATCTAGGTTTTGGTCCATTAATCTTGAAATGTTCAGTCAATGTAAATGACAACTGTTCTCTTCAAATTATGTAAGTATAAACACCAAAAATAGAGATACAATACAATATTCTGAATATTTGTACAGCTATATGCACACTCTCTGTCTCTCTCTCTATCCACCCCCCTCTCTCTCTCGCTCTCTCTCTTTTCATTTAGGTTTGAGTCATTCTGTTCAAAAGTAAGGCTCTCTTCTGGAACCCTGCTGAGATATTTCTGAGACACATCGGTCTCTTACTACTTTAGAGGTAGACTGTAATGGCCACTGTCCGTTATAGAGCCCTCAGGGCTATAGCTTCCCCCAGCAAAGCGAAACAACTGAGTGCAGTGATGATAAAGGGGTAATGAGAGAGGGATGGACTGCTAACATGAACAAGAGAGAATTGGAAAAAAAGAAAATGAAGCACCACCCCATATCATCTAGCTCTCTGTTCTTGTTCCCCTTTCATCTCTCTGAGTGGATTAACAGTTCCAAAAACACTTGACATTCTCAATCAAAAGCTCTGTACATGTTGGACTAAAATGATTGCCAATTAGCACTAATACATGTAATTATTTCTGACATTTTGACACATTTGCCGGTGTAGTTGCAACCCTTTGCAAATATTCCTTAGGATACAGATCACAAGTCAGAAAATTATAAACATTAATAAAAATAGTGGTCAGTAGCAAGTAGCTCCAGATGCAAAAGTTTCAGAAAATTAGATATAAACTCAGTATATGTTACCAATGCATAATAGTAGCAATCTACTGAAAACAAATGGCAGATTAAAAAAAGCATACCCCTAGTAATGTACTGGTTGTGGAGATGTAGTGCATTTTCTCTCATTGGTTGGACAACTGACCAGATTTAGGTCTATTTTTACCAGTTTAATGCCAAGCTTGCTAAAACAGATATTCTGAAAGAATGTATTACACGCATGGCGGACCATATCTAGGCCAATTGAGCCATGACACATAAACCCAACAGAGAATATTTGAGTGCAAATGCCCCCCGGCTATGGAACTCACTACCACCTGACCTCAGAAACATCAATTCACTATTAGACTTTAAATCCACACTCAAAACCCATCTGTTCAAGCGTGCTTTCTCGCTCTGATTCTTATTCATTCTTTTCTTGTCTGTAATTATTATTATTATAATTATTTTTGTATTATTTTTTCCGTTACCGTTTGTAGCACTTGTTTTATTGCACGCTGTCTTTGTGTGCCAGAAAGGCGCGTTTAAATAAATAAAATGTATTATTATAAATGGGAAAGAATATTTTAGAACTGTGTGAAAGCGGGATAATGTTCCAGAACAGTTAGAATGGGGGAGAATATTCTAGAACAGCTTGAATGGAGGTGAATATTCTGGAAATGTTTGAATGGGGGAGAATATTCAAGAACAGT
Organism: Brachypetersius altus; assembly: GCA_037974465.1. Classification (NCBI taxonomy): domain Eukaryota; kingdom Metazoa; phylum Chordata; class Actinopteri; order Characiformes; family Alestidae; genus Brachypetersius; species Brachypetersius altus. The sequence goes on along the minus strand of JBBPDB010019049.1, from coordinate 1,897 downwards.
GTGGATGTTGGAGAGCATTCTAATGTGAATGCTGGCGAACATTCTAAAACAATAAGTGGAATTCGTTTTAGAGCCCCATCGTTTGGGGCAGCTGGTAGTCTAGTGGTTAGGGCATTCGCCCTGCGACCAGAAAGTCCGGGTTCGATTCCCAAGACCGCTACGCACCTCTGAGGTACCCTGAGCAAGGTACCATCCCCACACACTGCTCCCCAGGCGTTGTGTTCGTAGGATTTTTTTTTTTACTTTACTTTACACATTATAAACTATAGATATCTCAGAATGAGGGTCAGAGTGGTGCTGGTTTTGTTCTGCTTGTCTTACACTCAGCTCCTGAGAGGTGATGACCAGAATAGAGAGGACATGCAGTCCAGACTGAGAAACCTTCAGAACACAAGCCATGTGGAAGCATCAGAACTGCGTAGCAGCCAAACTACCCTCCAGCCTGATGTTTGGAACGAGCTGAGGAACAGGGTGGTGGAGCAGATGATGCAGCTATCTTCTGCCCAGTGTCAACTTCAGTACAGCCAAAGGCAGATTGAAAAGCTGAAGAACGAGAATGCAGGTTTTGTGTAGTACATTCATTAAAGCTGTTTTATAGAATTTGCATGCATACATAAATACTTCAGTATTAATTTTATGCATCTATAGTTTTTATATCCATTTCTCCAACTGACCTCAGCATTTTGTGTTCATAGCATAGTTGAAAAATGTTATTTGATTACATAAGAAGCATGTAGGAAATTGACAAAAGTCATGCGGCTTCGTCTTCTATATCCATTATATAACAAAGGCATGGTCCACACTTTCAAATGAATATCTGTAAAGATATATTTTATATCCTTTTTTTTTTTTAAAAAAAGGGAATATATTCCAAAAAAAGTATGTAAAGTATAGCTTTTTGTCTTTCTGACCATCAAAAAGCTCCAACAATGAAGGTGGTACACTGTAGAAACACTAAGGAAAGTGAATGAAAGTAAGGCATACATTTTGAATAGTTAAGTTACTTCTCGAATACTTTACAAAATTGAGCAATCTCTACATATACCTCAAATCAAGAGAAATCAATAACTCAATGCATCAAAGTCAAAGAAAATGCATTTTTTTTATTATTACAAACATAAATACTGGTATTTTCTGTATTTTAACTTAATCAGTTCACAGCAAAACGTAACAGTGGAATGGTGCACCACTACTCCTGAGTCTTGCAGGTTTTTTGCCGTCAAATGGGGGTTTTGATTTGTCTTTCTGACCAGCATACGAGCAGCATACTCTCTCCAGGAGGTTTCTTGGTCTTCCAGATCTCATCTTGACCTCCACAGTTCCCCATAACTGCCATCTCTTAGTTACATTTCTAACTGTTTAAAGCTGATAATGCTTTGCTGTCTACTTGTAGCCTCTCCTGCATTGTGGGCATCAATAACTTTCATTTTCAGAGTCTTACACGGCTGCTTAGAGGAACCCATGGTTGTTGAGGGTTCATAAGCGTGTGCACAAGGTTTGAAGGGTCAGAGTATTTGTAAACTTTGAAACTGGCACCAGGTGACATTCACTAATGACAGCTATTGCCATGCATCAGATCTAATGAGCTGATTATGGTCTGAAACTTTGTAAAAAGAATCTGAGACTTTGAAACTCTTAGGGTGCCCAAACATTTGCACAGTGACATAATAATGGTTTTATTTTCAGTAACTGCATCAATGTTTGCTGAAAATATTGTCTATATTTTCCATTTCCTAGAGAGACTGTTTTAAATGACCAAATCACCAAAATCTGTTATTTAACCAGGGGTGGCCAAACTATTGCATAAGACTGTATATACGGTTGCAAGAAAAAGTATGTGAACCCTTTGGAATTATACAGATTTCTGCACAGATAGGTCATAAAATGTGATCTGATC
>JBBPDB010019038.1:0-12494 GCA_037974465.1 Brachypetersius altus | reverse complement strand
ATCCAAAGCGACTTCCATTCCCTACCTACAGGGGGCAGTCTCTCCCTGGAGCAAATTGGGGTTAAGGGTCTTGCTCACGGACCCAGTGGTGGTGCTGAAGGTAGGATTCGAACCCATTACCTCTTGGTCCAGAGGCAAGTATCCTACCACTAGGCTACCACCACGCATCATCCTATGGAAGGTCCTTCCATAGGATGATGCTCCCCTCCACCACCAACTCAATCCAATCAAGCATCTGTGGGAAATGTTGGACAAACGAGGCTGATCCATGGAGGACCCACCTCGCAACTTACAGAACCACAGCACCTTCTGGTCTTGTCCAGACCTTGGTGGGTCAGTGCTGCAAATGAAACTCACTTATTAGCCAAGTGGTTTTAAGGTTATGGCTTATCAGATTATATATGCATTGTACATATCAGAATAGTGCATGTATTGGCACCAGGTTTGCTATAAGAACTGTGTACATTGGGATGTGTCAAAATAAAGCCTACAAACTGCTTAAATGTTTCTGAGATGTAGAAGACATCTTTGTAGGTAAATGGCAAGATTTTACACTTTTCTCATATAAATATTTAGTTAAGGCTGTGGTGAGAAGAGTCGGACAGAAAGGAGCCATCTGTGAGTATATTTTTAAATGCGAGAAAATCCTAGAGCATTTTAAGAAAAGGTGAAAACTGCTTGGAATTTAATTAGTACATAACTATGTCTGGAAGAAGTAGGTCAGATTAAGTTTCACCTGTGGAAATACGAAAAGGTGAATTAAAATGATATATTGTGGAATAAGGAACATAAATGAGTACAAGAAGAAGCAATCATAAATTAAATTGAGATTATTCCATAATGTACTTTATTAAAATCAAGCACAAGTAACAATCAAAAACTGGGCGAAAACAAAACAGCACTCGTTTCCATCAGTCACTACAACAACTAAATGAAAAATGACCAAACATCGCTCAAAAACATACAGAAGTGCTGAACTGAGGCTGAAATAAGAATAAATGAAATCATTTTGCTACCGAAATCCCTTTAAATGACCCTTTTATCATTACAATCCTTTTACATATAACTACATATTTATTTAGTAGGCAGGTAAATGTAGTAGGGATTCTTTTACTCAGGTAAATATACTGCTCAAAGGGAACACTTAAACCACACAATGTAACACGTCTGTGAAATCAAACTGTCCACTTAGGAGGCAACACTGATCGTCACTGAGAGAGTGTAGACTGTAAATTAGTGTTGCCTCCTAAGTGTGATTGACTTGAAGTTACATTGTGTGGTTTAAGTGTTCCCTTTATTTTTTTGAGCAGTATATTTTGTTGCTATTAAGAACACAGTAATATTGGGTTGGTAAAACAGTGCCAAATCAAACACAGAGTAAAAACAGGTCCCTGTGCCCCTACAGAAACCGAAATACTCAAAATGAACAGCCTGTCAACAGCTTCAGCAATTCAAAGGCATGAGGACTTTTGCAGTGCTTACATAACATCTGTCACACTGCAATAAACTACTCCACTCGCCCAGTCACTGTCCGTGCAGAGTTGTCAGTGCTTTGCTTCAGAGTGTGTGATGCAATTTTGGCTGTTCACTCATTGGCCAGACTTCCCGAAACTCAGAACTGGACGGCGCTTGGTGGTATGTCAAACATGGACGGGTCAAACTGTTGTCCTTTAAACGGCGACCCTTCAGCATCCCAACCCTTCTTCAGCATCTCATGAACCTTCTAGAAATACAGAAACATGGACAAAAAAAAAACAATTATTCAACATCACCTCCAAAGACGTGTTCATGCGCAAACCTTGGACTCTTTGGAGTAGTGTCCGAAGATGCAGGCCTGATAAAACCACAATCATAATAGATCTTCTCGTTGGACTGTACATTCCTGTGTATTGCAATGGCAAAGATTTTCTATTCTATCTCTGCCCTAGCAAGATGTTAATGAATGGTATTACTCCCCTCCGGGTCAGTAAAAATAAGAATTTCCCTGAGCACATGCTTCCTGAGCTCCACCGCGTCTTTTCAAACCATCTCTGCCACATCATTATAGGACAGTTCAACATGCTTGGAGGAGAATGCTAAACACAAATTCTGTTGGGTCATTTAACATGTGCCTGTGCTGGGCTGCTTCATGCTGGGGAAAGGCATCCTTCCAACCCACCCAGAGGATGGCTGCAGCAGCAGCAGGGATTGTACATGCAATTTCCCATCAATAGAGCCAGTTTGTGCAATTGTGCCTCTCAGTAACCCCCAAAATAATACACTTTTAAAAAACATAAAACAGGCAACAGGCTTTTCTGTCTTATGTTGTATGATCTGCATCTGTTCAAAGATGACCAGTAATGGAGCAGCTGCCAAAAGCAAACATTTAACCATCATCTGCCATGTAACTAGTGTGATTATTATGTGTGATTTCTACTAAACCCACTAAAGCAATCAGAGCGAACAAAAACCAATTCTATCTGCAATGTTACCATTTCATGGCTCTGTGGCTTTCCTTGCAGTTTCTGATGGTAATCGAAGGTGAGGCGGTCCAAAACGGCATGTTCCTCCTCGTCCACAGTAGCCATGGTGCGCTCCCGGTTAATCTGGTTGACGTCAATCTCCTCCTCACCTTTCAGCACAGCGCTCCACCACACTTCCCCGGTTTTACTGAGAGACAGCTAAGGGCAAAAAGATGGGAAGATATTCAATTTTTGCTGCACGGGACACACAGTACTGTGTAAAATTGCTTGCCACCTGAAAATATGAAAATCTGAAAAGCTGCTTAGCAGTAAGTGTTTTTATCCTCAGAGAATAGAAGAATATTAGTATCAATGCATTAATAACACTATTACAGGAGAGAGTGATTTTGTGTGTCAATGCAGTCACTTAATCGTTCAGTTCTTCATTGGGTTAAATCAGGTGTGCTGGCTGATACAACTGCTTCAGGTTGCACAGATGCCGACTTTCACAGTACTTTGTACAATCAGTTGACCTAATAAAGTTCCACAGTCTTTGGAACAATAGATTGAGAAAACAATGCCTACCAATACACAATGTCCTGGTTCCAGACTCCACAAGGAATTCTCTGTGTTAATTTTGTGTGAGAATTCGCCTTCCATCAAGACCTTTTCAGATGCTCCCTCCTTCACTGCTACGCGTACTCTGCTAGATTGAAGACTGACTGACACCTGTAAGGAGAAAACAAGCAAATAATGGAGGTAATGCTGATGAATTTTAAAAAACACTTCAATTTATATTCAATATGATGCAACATCAACTGATTACACTGAATTACACGTGTCCTGTGGGCCCCTCTCTTGTGAATGTCTGTTAGACAACCCAACAAACCAATTCAAGTAAAATAGCATGTAGGTGATAACTGTATGGACTGATACCTGTGGTTGTTAGGTACCTGTCTGCCTTTGACAACACTGGGTGGGACGAAAACTCGAACTTCCACATCAGTGTAATCCTGTGACCAGCTGTAGCTTTCCCGAACAGCGCCATTGTAGCTGTCTGCACTGGCCTGAAAACGCTCCTGCCCTCTAGAGGATTACAGGATTACATTACAAAAGAATCATTATTCAAAACATGAGTGAGCTTTGTCGACTGACTGAATAACAGCCAATAATATGCCTATTTATTTATTAGGGGTGTCAAATTAACATGTTACTTTCAATCAGTTACCCACACAAAAAATTTAATTGTACCATGTGACTTTAACCCGGTCTGGTGTTCTGTCGAAACATGCTACCTATGGTCCTTCTGCGCATGTGCAGTTCTGCAGTCTTGGGATTCAGTGCCACGCCTATAAATCTAGGCTACCTTGGGGCACTGGCAGTTGCACAAACTCCAAGGCAGCATTTTTCCAATGGGTAGCACTATCATCAGTGTTATTAACTGACTGTATAAACTGTATGTAAGGGAGCATTTTTCGACAAGGCAGCATAATTCGTCAGCACACATATGCTTGTATGTATATTGTCTTAAACTGCAGTGCTAACATAGTTTTGCTTAAGCATTTTTTTTTATTTCACGATTAGATCATATTTTTGGTTAATGTGACCATTACTGCTCATGAATAGTGTAAAACGGTTATGAAATAAAAGAGACGTTGAGAGTCTGTAGTGTTGATTATTTTTTCACTGATATGCTAAAACTCATTAACATTTACAAATACTTTTACAGCAAAAATGTATATACATGTCTATACTAAGGCAGAAATTCGGAAGTCCTTGAGTTACAACAGTCTCGACATACAACGCTGACTCCCACTCAGCTTACACCGTTAGCTTCGTACTTGAATCCAAAAGAAAACCGTAGTGCTTACGGTGCAGGTGTGTTGGAATCCGAGGCACCTGCTGCTGCAGATGGCTGTTCGCTCTGTCTCTCCATGTCTGCGGGGTCAGGGGCAGCAGCCATTTCTATGGACGGAGCTGCAACAGGTGTGGAATCCTGATTGGTCTCTGCAGGTGCTACTTCATTTGACTGCGACTCAACCACGAGCTCCTGTACTGCAGGGGGCACTACTTTTGCCTCTTCGGCAAACTGCATTGCCCTCTCTCTATCATGAGCCGACAATTTCTCAAACAGCTTAAAAGTCTGGAGAGACGGAAAGGGGTGTTTTAATTAGTGGTGTAAATCAAACTAATCCACTACACATTATCTGATAAGCTTATAACCAACAAACAAATCCCCATATGTTCTCTTTAGAAACTGGAATGATCGATCATAAAAACCCACAATTCTCCCCCCTGGCCCCATTTGTTGTGTCATGTCTGATGGTCATTCTGTAGTCAGTGCTATATTATAAACGCTGGGTGCAATCTGGTCTTCTCTAAGAAAAAAATTCAACTTTTTAGAAAAAAAAAAAGTTATGGTAAACGCGTGTGTACCAAATCCAATATGTTTAATCCTGCATCCATTTTTCCCCCGAATGTCACCAGATCTTCTGAATTACGATGCTGTTTAGTAGCCTGCATGATCTTGGGCGATCAGCTATTTGTAGGATAAACTGAATTTTATGTGGGAATGTAATGTATACGATCAGAATTTGTTATTTACACGGTTTTGTATCCAGTATACAGTTACACACACACACACACACACACACATACATACATATACATACATACAGTTATGAAGATACTTGTGATTTTTGTGCTGTTAGCTGCAAGACCCATTAACTGCTAGTTGTTATCGCAATATATTTCTGTCTCTGCAATACTGATATCACAAAAGGCTGCAATATAAAACTAGACTGCATTTCCTCAGAGAATGACATCATCGCTCCAGCGGCTATTTAAATTCAAATGGCCGAATATTCTAATGACAGTTGGTCAGTTGTAACTGCCACAGTCTCTGCTTCTCTCTCTCTCTCCCTCTCTTTTCTCTCCTTCTCAACTTCTCTCTCTCTCTCTCACCAAATCACCAGGCCCATCCACAAAGACTGTAAAACGCTTACTTGGTTTAAAAGAAGGATCCTTCTTTTAAGTGGCTTTGGTTTATAGTTCCATTTAAAACATTAAGCCTTTTTCATTCCAGAAAGGTGATCTTCACATCGCAGTACTGGTATTTAGAACATATCGTACAGCTCTACTCTGCAGGTTGTGTAGATGCTGGATGAGGGGTGACCATAAACAAGGAAAGAAAAGTTAGTCAGGCGGACAAAACTGTACCTTCAGGACCATTTTCTCCGCCACTCCCGGAGGAAAGCCCATGCGGTCGTTGGGACTGGTCAGCAGGCGGTAGAAGTCCGTCTTTCTGTACAGAAATCCAAAGAAAATCTGGAGAAAATTCTGGATGTTTCCGACGTGCTGCAGAACTCCGAGCAACGCGTTATCGTACAACTCTGTCATTTCCAACGGCGAAGACATCTCCAAACAGTCCAGAAACTACTGGGAAAAGTAATAATAACTGCTGAAGATGAAACTGGATTAAACTGTGTTTAGTAATCCCGTTTCTGACGAGATAAACTGCAAAACACCGACACACACACACGCAGAAAACACCACCAGCAGCAGCAGGACACAGGCTCAACAAACACTTCCGACAGACTCCAGCAAAATAAAAGTCTTACATTAAAAGTTCGCTTTTTAACAGCGAACTATCGTGAACATTTCATAACTTTCAAATTTCAGAGAATATAAAGTTTACTTAAATAGTTACTTAACATCTGAGTCATAAACGCGTTCTCTGTTACCAAAGAAACAGCATCTATAATATTGTACAATAGTATTTCTCACAATAAACAGTCCTGCTAGACATATGAGCAAATATAGTTCAATATATTTGTTCCGCTGGAGTTACAAATGATTTTGTATACTACTGAATCTGGTACAGGAAAAAAATACAATTAAAATCTACGTGAGGTAAATGTATTTTTGCCTCACATCTGGTTCTTTATTCTTATTGAAAACGCTACGGTTAAGAGAAAATGTAAAAAGATTTAGGGAAGGTATATTGCATTTTCTTATTGCTTTTATGATGATGATGAGGATTATTATTATTATTCTTATTATTATTATTGTTATTGTTATTATTATTATTATTATTGTTGTTGTTGTTGTTGTTGTTATGGTTACTGTTGTTAACTGTTATGGTTATTATTTTTATTATTATTAATAATAACAAACAATGATGATACATATTACTACTATTAATAATAATTAATAATAACAATAATAATAGTAGCACTAGTAGTACGATTGCTGATGTTTATTATTAGTCGTTAGACTGAAACTGTTAAAATGGTATAGAAAAAATGTATGTAAATGTATGTTTTTTCTTATTGAAAACGGAGAAATTGTTGAAAAAGAGAAAGTGTTTTTATTATTATTATTATTATTATTGTTGTTGTTGTTGTTGTTGTTATTGTGAATGGCGCTTATGAATAGTTTATTATTATTATTATTATTATTATTATTATTATTGTTGTTGTTGTTATAATAATAATAATAATTATTATTATTATTATTACTACCACTGCTACTACTTGTAATGTCTTTATGATGGTAATCTAATTTAAATTACAGTTTAAATATTGTAAAACTGGGGCGCTGTGGGTGTAGTGGTTCGGAGGAGCCGCTTGTGGGCGCTGATGAAGCTGAAAGGGGCTTTCTGGTACACATGGAACCGAAATGGCGGCGTCCTTGAGCAGAAACAGAACCCTTTTAACAGTGAGTCAGTTGTAACTTAAAATTCGCTTAAAGTCAAAAACTATATTTAAATGTGAAGATTAGCTGCGTGCTGTGAACGTGTGCTCGGTAATCCCGTCGGCTCTACGAACCTGAAACGGGTCCTCAGTGGAATAACTCGGGTGTTTTTAAAATGTATTTATTTCTTTACTCGGTTTTTAAACGTAACTGATCAAAATATATTCCGACAAATATTTATTTTTAAAGTGGCATTTAAAAAACATCACTGCCAAAAATCAAAAGAAATACAAATACTACAAAGATTTAAGTCGCTTTAAATAAACGTAGATTTCGCATTTAAATAAATATAATCTGTTAATGTTGGTTAATGAATGTGTAAGTAGTTAATGAGTATTTTTCTCTCTGCAGACTGTGTGGAGGCTGGTGAATCCTGCAGAGAGGGGTCTCCACTCCACTGCTGTCTGTTGTAAGGTGGGTTCTAAAGCTTCATAAACGTGCAGAAGTCAGCCCTGTATATATCCAACATACGTATAGGCTTTAATGTAAATGTTTGTGTCCTTTCAGAATCGCGCCGCCCGCGTTCGTGTGGGTAAAGGTGACAAACCAGTAACCTATGAACAGGCTCTGGCCCCCCACCAGATCGCTCACAGGAAGGGATGGCTCTCTCACCATACAAGCAAGTGGCCATTTACTTTACTACTTATGCAGAATAAACAGTGTAAAACCTGTTTAAATTGTAGTTAATTTTTGTCATTGAGATTTTTATTTAAAGACATAAACTAAACAATGACATTTTCTGCCTCACACTGAATTTGTTTTTATTTATTTATTTGTTTGTATCACTGAAAGAGGATGCCCGAACCAGAAGGCTCCCATGAATGTGCACTTAAGAATGTTAGATTTTATGTAAAGTGTTTATATAATCCCAAGTGACACATTTGAATGGGTTTGAAACATGGACTTTCTTCAGGTAATCTCCATGGAGAGGACGGTGCTGCAGAAAGGACCATAGAAGATCTGTTCATCCGTCGTTTCATGTACGGCACGTTTCATGGCTGTCTAGCGAATGAACTGGTTATTAAGCGCAGAGGGAACATCCTGATAATCTGTGCTGTGATGCTACAGAGGCTCCTTCCCCATAAGTATTATTTCCTGGTCGGCTACACCGAGGAGCTGCTCTCGCACTTCTACAAGTGTCCTGTGAAGATGGAGATCCAGACAATAGAGGAGAAAACTGTCTATAAGTATCTCTAAGAGCCTCTCGTGACTTTCTGAAGTTTGAAGTGGTCTTGTGTACATGTGACTTTTTTTTTTTACTCTTAGTTCCATGTATATTTATCAGGATTACATCTGAAATATCTCTTCATGTAAAAAATAAATCACATGCAATGTTTTTTTTTTCTGTGTTGTATAAGCATTCTGGGTTCTCAAAAATAAACGTAACTAAATAAGTCTAAAACAAATGATAAACTGTATAAATGGATTCACTGGTCGTGGCCCAGTTTACATTGAAAGTTACATTGTTTGAATGGGCCCACTTTTTAAGGACATGCACCCACATAAATTCAACTGAATGTCATTTCACCATGCTTTTTTAAATTTTAGTCAATACAAGTACTGTTGCAAGGCGGTAGCACCTTATTGCACCTGCAGTGTTCTCAGCTATCAGGATCCAAATTCTTTCAGAGGTATATTTCAGTGTAAAACCAACTGCTGCAACATCACATCTCTTTCCTATTCTAATCAGAGCAGAAAATAAACATCAAACCCCAGTTTAGCGTTTCATAGGACTTTAATTTTTGTATTTGCGTTTTTTGTTTCTTAAAAATAGGGTCCCATTGCACAGGGTGACCAAATAGGCTGAAAACATCAATTCACATTTATTAATTACCTGAAATTAAAGGTTCCCATCATGCGAAAGGCACAGTCACTGTTTCAGTGCAAAAGACAAGGCACATAATTGCATCGTAAAATAAGACTTTGGCTGAAAGAGATGACTCCACTTTAAATATCCACTATTCCCTTCAAAACACAAAAATGCTTACAAATACAATAAAAGGTACCGGAGTGTTTTCTGAAATAACTGCTGGATTATCTGATGCAAATTCTGGAAAGGACCTTAGGTGTGACAATGTCGTAAGAACGGTGAATTTACACAATTAAAGTGACAGTTAACACAAACAGAAAGCTGGAAATATTAAAATGTTAAAGGCTTTCAACCATTTCACAGTTCATCGGAGCTGGTGCAGTGTTTTTTATACTCCACGGAAGATTAAAAAGTGCTTGTAAAAAAGAAATTTAGACAAAATCAAGTTGAAAACAAGTCATCCCTCATCTGGTCCAGCTAAAAGCCTCATAATCATGCCTGTCAGAAAAATGCATGACCATTGATATACTCCTCACTACAGATACATTCACATTTTCAGGGAGTGAATCCTCTTAGACATGAACTAAGCAGGAATCCGAACCGTACATTTAGTCTATTGTTTATAGTTCATCCAACCATTCTCTGAACCACTTACCCTTAACCAGGGAGAGGGATGGGGAGGACAGTGGGGGGCAGAAGAATACTCCAGACAGGTGGCCAGTCCATCATGGAGCAGGCACACACACACACACACACACACACACACACATCTCCACTAAACCTGACATGCAGGTCTTCAGACTAAGGGAGGAAACTGGAGAACCCAGTGGAACCCACGCACATACAGAAAGCACCGGAAATTGAATTTGGGAGGCGAGAGTGCTAACCACTACACCACAGTGCTGTCCTTGGTTGTAATCGTTAAAAATGGAAATAAATGTTTCTTTGAATGATCATTTTCCTTGCATATTCATGATTGAATGAGGACAAGTCTCTGACAAACCCATTTGTAATCATCCTCAGTCTTGCATCTGTGTTACTATATTGAAGAGGACAGTTTTGCAATTAAAATGTAACTGTAAAATAATTTACAGCTAAAGAATAGACGTTACGGTTTACGGTATCTGGAATGAATGCATATATGTTTAAAATTGTATGCCATTATGTAATAACTGACTAAATCTGACTACAAGGCAAGGTAATAAAAGGTTTCCTATGGTTGAAAATAAATCTATTTGAAGTGTAGCAGCAAAGGTTGTGTAAACACATCATGGCCGATTTCCATACTGCGTATCATAAAATTGGGCCACTGATCTTCTGATAGACATTAAAGAAAACGTACTGAAAAGGACAGGCTCTCACGCTTTAGATGGACCAGAAATTTGGGTGTTTTCCAGCACCGCACACTGATTTTATGGGTGTTCCTTCAGGTCTCGACAGCTCTTGCCCGCACAAGACTGAAGCTTGATGAGCCGTTGGTTCATGGTCTGCAGAAGAGCAGGGTCCACCTTCTTCACAATGTTCTCCAGCTGGTGAGGGTCAGCTGTCAAATTGTAGACCTCTACAAATGCCTGGCAGGAGTTCAGAAAGAAGACAAACTCAGACTCATGAAGCATGAAATCAAAACTTTAGCTTTATATTGTTCAATACAGAATAGGAACATGAGTACAGGGAAATAAGTAAAATAAGATTATATGGGTCCAAGTAAACACAGGCCATAAGGCCAACAGCATTAAAGTGCTGGGTTGCCTAGTGGTTAGGGCGTTGACCCTGCAATCAGAAGGTTGTGGGTTCGGATCCCAACACTTTTGGTGTCACCACTGAGGTACCATTTACCCTTAAGGTCTGCAATGCCACCTTGAGGCCCACTGCTGCCCAGGTTTATTGGCTGGTAAAGCACTCTACAGATGTGGCATTCCAATTTCATCACAATGTCAAGCCTCTTAAATGCTGGCTGAAAACTGATTGCCTGTTTTAGGAGAGATTTTAGCTGTCAAAAGAACAATAATATGAATAAGAAGTAGAACAACAACAAATGTAAAAATTGCAAAATTGACCTGGTAACAGGCATTGGGCATTGGAGATCAACGGTTTTGCTAAGACAGCAACAATAAGTGTATATGCAGTCATTTCATTGGGTACTCAGCGGATGGTCAGGTAATTTGGGTGTTGCCCCTGCAATTGGAAGGTTATGGGTTCAAATCTCAGGAATACTAGTTGCATCACTGAGGTACCCTTGAGCAAGGTACCATCCCCACACACAAACTGACTTTACACTTGCCTGGTCACTGTCCATTTTACTAATCCCATTTTAAAAAGCTGCTAAAACCTTACTATTCTTCTCCATCTTCGTTTAAATATCTGCACTTCTGTTGCACTTTTCAGTATTCTTTTAGTCTTGGGTTTTTTTTTCACTTCCTACTATGTTTATGCTTATTTTTATTCTACTCCTGTAAAGCACATTCAATCAGTGGTCAGGAAAACCACAGGATGCCAGTGAGCAGGTGGTAATTGGTTAGTGTGGATTATCATCACAGCACAGCAATGCGTGTGCGCTGCACATTGTTTTATCACACACAGTGATGATGCTAATGGCGTTCCGAAACACCTCAGGATCACTGCTAGACTGAGAACAGTCTACACACAATTTTTTCTGATTCAAGACCACATCTCCACCCCATGTACACGTTTCCGTATTCATGACTTTTAAATTTTATTTCCAGTATACTTGGTAAATTATTTTGTATTGTTTTACCTTAATTTTAGGTAAATAGGAGATACTACAGCTTCTGGAAATATGAAACAATATGTTTAAAACTTGTAATAGTGACAACAAGGCCAGTAATAGAAAGTAGTTTTCCTATTTGATAAAATATTTCTGATACCAACACTACACTTATACACCTACACTTGGTGTAGGCAAAGTGTCCATTTGTCATACATGAACACACCACAGCACACCGCATGAACAGCACAAAACTCTTCTCCGCATTTAACCCATTCACCAAGTGAAGCAGAAGGCAGCCAGGAACACAGCGCTCAGGGAGCAGTGTGCTCAAATCACTGGCAGTCCTGGGATTGGAACCCATGATCTTTCGATTGAAGGGGCAACTCCCTAGCCACCAGGCCACTGCCCCTACTACACCTACTTCTTATTTTCCAGCTTATCTATTTAAATATTTTATATTGCATTATGTTGTTTTATTCTTGTCCAACATGTTTCATTGTAATGTTGACTCTACATTAACATACATATGACAAAGATCTAGGGTGTGTCCGAAATCGCGCACTACCGTCAGTGCACTGAGATTTAGTGCGTAGGGCACTGCCTTCTGTAGTGCGCCCTGCTGTGGGTCAGTGCTGTCCTAAACGGAACACTAACGTTTCGCTCTTAGCGGAAGAGACGGATGAACATTTGCTCGCAATTCTCCAGCCGCCAGAATATCTGCCGGTTTTACCGCAGTGTCCATCAGTACAATAACTTTATT
>JBBPDB010019008.1:0-12496 GCA_037974465.1 Brachypetersius altus | reverse complement strand
CAGAATGCATACAACATATGCTGCTATAGACTAGACTAGACTAGATTAGACTAGACTAGACTACACTAGACTAGATTAGATTAGACTAGACTAAGCTAGACTAGATTAGACTAGACTACACTAGACTAGACTAGATTAGACCAGACTACATTAGACTAGACTAGACTAGACTAGATTAGATTAGACTAGACTAGACTACACTAGACTAGACTAGATTAGACTAGACTACACTAGACTAGACTAGATTAGACTAGACTACACTAGACTAGATTAGACTAGACTACACTAGACTAGATTAGACTAGACTACACTAGACTAGACTAGATTAGACTAGACTACATTAGACTAGACTAGATTAGACTGGACTAGACTAGACTAGATTAGACTAAACTACATTAGACTAGACTAGATTAGATTAGACTAGACAACACTAGACTAGACTAGATTAGACTCGACCACCCTAGACTAGACTAGACTAGAATAGAATAAACTAGATTAGATTAGATTAGACTAGACTAGACTAGAATAGAATAGAATCGAACAAAGTGGGATATAACTGAATAACAGAACAGAATATTTTTCTGTATAATTATTTATATAAACATAGAAGTTTCCTTTATGTACCATTCTCTGTCATCCATGAGCAGCATATCTCCTGGGTTGTATATCTGACTGTGTTTACACTGACACTGGTACTGTGGTATGCAGCCCGTCTCAGAAATGTCATCAAACACAGTGCCTGCAGCAGCACAAACACATTTTGAATGACAGTCATTCACAGTACTCTTAAAGCTTCAGGACTAAGCTGGAAACTCAGCCTCCCCTGAAATTCTACACCATTTTATTTTGGGCCATTTTATTCTTTTTAGTCAATCAGCTGTTTAGACTAAAGCATTTTGGTATTTACTTTAGAAGGTAGAGCTGCTTTTTGCAGCAACAGGAGAGACATTGCTAATATCAGCAATATTTTAACAAAAAAAAAGATAAACATTTAAATGTTCAGAACAAGCATTTACATTATAGAGTTATAAATTGCTCATAAAACCATTTTATAGTTTAAACTCCCAAAAATCTTTCATATATTTAGTCAATAATATATGGTTTATAAGTTATTACTGAACATAAAATATTTTTTGGCTGTTAACTGACCAGGTGGGCAGAAGCAGCCGTCCATCTTGTGTTCCTCACACAGAGTGCTGGTGTCTGTGTGTGTGCAGGTGTCCATACAGGGGGATCCGCTCTCAGAGTATTCCATGTTGAAGGGACACTTCACCTCTAAATGAAGATAACAATAGTAGTGTAAGTACAGACTTTGGTCAATTTGGATCTGTTTTAGAAATGTATTGCCGCACTCAGAACAATTATAGTCCTTATAAGAAAGAGTTGAGCTGTACTTAAGAAAATCTATTATATGAGCAAAACCTGAGACACTTACACCTGTTGCTGGTTTTCACCTGGCTACTGATCCAACATTTGCACAATTTAATGGATGCTAAAAAATATCTTGTACCAAATTACCAAACTCCTTTCATGGCCTGATGACAGGCACCCTGATAGAACTGTATTTTTAGTTGTTCTTTAGAGTGTATATTTATAGTTTACTTATAAAAGTGTGTTTTTTGGGTCCTTTTCTACTCTGTACAATCTGGAGCCATTTATTTAAGTAAATACAGCTACACCTAAGCCCTTGTCTTTTAGCTCATAAAGCCTTGTTGACTTTTTGGCACTGATTTGACATTCCAGTTTGCACATTTTTGATGTTTCTCTGGATAAGTGCCTAAACTAATCGACTAAACATACTGAGAAATTGCAATGTTTACCACAGAAGCCAGATTTTCTCCAGTTGGGTGGTGTTCCTCCTGCATGAGAGCACTGGCGGGAGAACTCTGACAGTATGGTGCAAATAGGCGCAGTGTCCTCGACGTCCCCTGGGCGACTCCAGCACATGTCCAGTACACAAGCTTGAATGTAAGGCTCGGAACTCAAAACCCTGGTACAGGATGACCAGTCCTCATCCTCCAGCAGCTCCTCACATTCTGCACGCTGCAGACAGTAATAACAAGCATGAGCTGAATACTCATAAACTATAGAGTAAAATTCACAACTTATAGAAAATAAGATTCCTGACTAACTGCATTGACTAATTCAGTTCAGGTGGTAGTTCACAGACTGACATTAATTACAAACAAAATTAGTTCCTGAAATCAATCTTAACTGTCAGATTGACAGACTGAAGAACTGAAGAACGAAGCCTCAAACCCTTCCAACTACACAAAGATAGATACATAACCGTTTTCAGTCATTGTAACAGACTCACTTGTATTCAGCATTTGGCATGCCAGAGCTCTTGCTGCCTGTCATCAAGAGTTGTTTTGGATAAAATTGCATTGTTTATGGAGTTGCTGCAATTTTACCCCAAGAAGCAAGCAAAGAGGCATAAATGAAGTTTTCAAAGGTGTGCTTTGACCATTAACCACTCACCACACCTGAAAATGAAGGTATGGTGCCCTACAACCTCTGTCTCTTAAACTTGACTAATTAAAAGTGATGAGTTAAATTGTCTTCATAATGTCAGTCAACATCCTCATATCATATCACTTAGCAATAAACCCTACTGTGGATGTGGATATTTTTACATTTACTTTGTGATTTTATTTCCATATGAATCATGACGTTTTTCTCCCTCCTCTGAAAAAAACATGCTGACATTATTGTTTGTTTGGTTTTACCTTACTTTTTACCTTACTAACTTACTGGTGATCTGCTCATCTGAACATGCATTTTTAAACTCTGTCCAGCTCCAAGTACATGATTAACTGAATCCACACTAAATCTCCCCCAAAAAGGGTGAAGTAATCAATATGCTAATGTCTTTGTAATTCACAGACTTTTACTAGCTGGTGTTTCCTAGTAAGTACCTGTTATTTAGAGTTAATTTAGAATTTAGTCACCCAAAGATAAATATAGAGTGTTTAGCGTAGTTTCCTACTTTTGTCAGACAATCGTTAAACAGTAATAAATACCCTTAAAATTTTAGCAATAGTAAAGTAAAGTGATGTGGCCCCTTACAGACACACATGAACACATCAGAGCACACAATGTGAACTTCTTCCTCTGCATTTAAACCATTCACCAAGTGAAGCAGGGGGTAGCAGTGTGTGGGGTTGGTACCTTGTACCTTGAGCCTACTCTTAATTAAGAAACAGTGATAGGTTTTCAGGCATGAGCTAAATTAATAGATCCTTCAAAAGCAGCAAGTTGTTCAGGTACTGAAACAACAAACTATCCCCCCCCCCACCTCTAACATATAAGAAAATGTGATGTTCTTACCACGGACATAGTTTACTTTAGCATGCTACTATATATATTTCATTAAATATTAAAGTTTTTGTTTTATGGATTTTCATTTGTTGGCCATTTGTGTTTATAAACAAACCATGGTGACTACATAACTCTGAACAAGGTTTACGTTAAAAAGGGTTAACCACAGTCAAACCTAGTTCTGTTACAACTGGTTAATATTTTGTTTGTGTACCTGATGTGAGCGACTACTTTTTCACATATTGCATAGCTTTACCCTTAAAACAACAAAAATAATTCAAATAGTGTATTTTATGTTCTTGACCTGGCGGTATGTTACATTGCTAGAAATATGAAGTTACAATGAATCCATGTAAAATACAGGTTTATCTTTTTTATCAGCACAAGAGTCCATGACAAATGCCATGCAGGTAATGGCAGTTCGGCAAAACTGTATTGCCATCAGCTGCATTCACTTGTACTGCATCACAGTACTTACACTTACTGACAATGCTTGGACTTCCAGTATTCGACAGACATTCAAAGTGAAAAATTACAGATGTTTGCCACTTACAAATGCTTGGCACTTGTCTGCTGCGGTTTCATAAAGCTCCTCTTCATATGGATCCTCGCAGTTGTTGTTGGGGCTGTGGACTCTGTGCTTGTTGCCAAATTCAATGGAACCAATCGAACGAGCTGTGTAGCACAGAGGATGGTTTAAAAACATATTTCACCGCAAATATACATTTCTGTGTGGGGATTTCAGACCCCGTGAACTTTATTAAATGAAGGAACATTTCATTAGCTGCGTAACCAAAAAAGGTCACTCTGGGTAACTCACTTTCACTCAGGAACTCATCATAAATTGGAATCCCATTAAAATCTCCACAAAGTCCACAGGTGTTATTGGCATGCTTTGTGTCCAGTTCCACCTAAATTCAGGAAGATAGATCAAAGTACTTTATTTATATTGCAGCTCTGAAATGTACTATTACACACAAGATCTAAAAAAAAAAGAATCTCATTTACAGTACCAATGATCAAATAATAAAACAGCATAGTTTGCATTGGGAAATAGTGATATAGGTGTGATAAAAATAAAACAAGGATTATATGATTACAAAGTGGTGTATTACTTTAATTAAAAGTATTCTGATCAATGTTTAGCTTTGTCTAAGCTGCCAATATTATATATTCTATTAAGCAATCGTTTAATAGTCTTTCATCAATAGCAGTTTTAGGATCTTCTTCAGCGATGTTTTCTTTTGCACCTAACCATTGCAAACTGGTTGTATATTGTGCACATACTTCTGCATTCTTACACTGGAATGTAATTCACAAAGACGTTGCAGGGTTGGAGTACACCACAGAGGTCATTACAATATGCAGAATCACTCAACAAACTTTCCATGTATTGTGCAAAAGATGACTTGCGCTAAATCATCTTCTTCTCTATTCATGGGTCAACTACAGTGACACTAATACCCAGCTGATACCCCGTGCTGCTGTCTTACTTTAAAATCATTACCTGTAAGTTACATTTATTTTATTTAACAATGTGCACTTGATGTTACCATGATGGCGTCATTTCTGTTCCACACCACACTGAGGCCCAGTTTCGTGTAGAGTTTAGTGTAGATGGCATTTTGTTCAAGCAGCACTCCTGATACAAACTGAGGCAGTTTTACACTGATGTGAGAGAGACAGAAAGGGAGTTAATTATAGTCATATTATAAGATCCTCAAACATAACCTCAACATCAAAACAACATTTGACAACATGATACTTTTCCAGCAATATGCTGTTAATGCATTCTTACCAATGATTATTATAATTATCATTGATTATCATTCTCTTCTTGTTTATAAGGATTTCAAGCAGAATCTTACACTTCATTGTTGACCATAACCATACTCTTGGTGATGTCAATGACCAAGTCTGCGATGGTGACCAGCACTCTGGAGATTTCTGAGTTCCCGAGGAGACCTGCTCTTTTTACATGCACTGAGAAGCCCTGCACGGGACTGTGGCAGTCAGACACCAGGTTATACTCGCAGATACCCGGGTACTGGTACACATCTCCATCAAACGTCTTAAAGTGGAAATTTCCCCACATGCTACAGATGTTGTCTACATGGTTGCTACGGCGGACTAAAGGGGTAAAACAGAAAAAGAAAACAAGCAAGAATTTATTTGAGCAATCTTTTATTATAGAAAAGTGGTTTTGGCATCATAGAAACAACTGTATAACTTGATTCTAAAATCTGATCTCTTATGCTTCACCCACTTCTGCCCTTTTGACCCTTGGGGTTACAATACGACTAATATTCTTTCCAATTATTTTAACTGATGCAAGCAGCCTGATGTATTGAGAAGTTCGGAATGAGATATGATTAACTTTTTGCAACTGCAAAAGGGTGTGCAGTGTTGCAAGTCATTACAGATCCTATCAGATGTTGTTCACCGCATCCCAGTTCAGTTAAGCTTTTAGTTCCTTTTTCTCTTAATGGACTTCATTGCACACAAAAATTCTGAGAATACACAATTTTGAAACAGAGTTGTTCAAAGTGGCAGTAAGAGGGGAGCAAATCTGCTAGTGAGTTTAAAGAATTTTTTTATTTTAAAAGCTGAACGAGACAGCTGAAAAGATATTGCACATTATTTTAACTGTACTTTCCAGCTTTTTTTTTTTACATTTGTATGGTAATGTATTTATTTGTATCAAATATAATCACCAAAGTTCTGCTTTCTTCTAATTGTGTTCAAATCTTTCAATCATAGGTTGTATTAAAGGCTTCATCTTATGTAGTCTACTGCTAAAGGTTATGTTTTGTTGAGATGAAAGAATGTACTTTCTTTCACTTTGGAAATCAACAAAGTGTGTAGTTTGGCCAATGTTTAGTGTGGGACATTAAACACACTATTCCCATTCTAGCTCACTGCTTTTATGGCTGTATCTGGAGTAGAATAACTCATCATGACGCATATAGAACCTCAACAATCTGGTGCTACCACTTCCTCCGATATGAGTCAGGTAAGAAGAAAGATGGTACAAGCAGTAAGAAACAAAGTGTTCAATGTGGCCTTACAAACACAATGCAAAATTTGCCTTGTTGTATGAGTGTTAAGCATCCTCAAACATAACCTCAACATCAAAACATTTGACAATATGATACTTTTCCAGCAATATGCTGTTAATGCATGCTTACCTCTGATGGCATTCACTTGAAGGCCCCAGGTAAGAGCCAGGACCAGAACACAGAGTGCAGGTGTTCTCCACTCCATGGTGGGCTCCTCACGTAAAGTGCAGGTACTGCTGCCTCTGCCCTCTCTCTGCCCTATATATCTTTTACTCAGTCACCCTGCCTTTCTGGGAGGAACTCAGTGTATGTAACTTTTATTGAGGCATGACAAACAAAAAGACAAGCCTGGTATTTTAATGGTCAAACGTGTGTGTGCGTGCGCATTGGTTCATGCATTGGCATGCATATGAATGTCCTAAACTGTGAAGGGTATCTTGGGTGCCCCTTTAACAAAGTGAGAACAGTAGGGTCAGAGATAAACACAGTGATGTTTTGTGAATCCAATTCAGTGTTTAATTTTAAATTTTAATGATTAAGAATGTCTCTCCAGAACATAAGAAATTTTGTCATTTACTCATAAGATCAAAATGAATACAAATTTCAATAAAGGAGCTTTTGATAATTATAATAATAATAATAGTAATTATTATTATTGTTGTTATTATTATTATTATTATTATTATTATTATTACACAAATTGTGAGTATGCCTGAAATGTGGCCATTTACTAGTACTTACTACAACATGTTTGGTCACTGTGTATTCAAATAATTATTTTTGCTCATAATTCTTAATCAACATGTCACAAATAGGCTTCAAATGTGCTTGCAACTCAAAGATTGCTATTTATTAATTTATTAGTTAGCAAACAGTTCATAACTAATTTGCAGAAGTCTTCATAAACACACCACATCTCTAAGCTTGCTTACAAATGAGATGCTCTGTTCTGTTAAATTCTGTTCACATTATGGTAGAGTTCTTTCAGTAAGCATGAAAGGATGGTCTTTATTTATCAATGAGGTGTTTCTTTTTGTTTAATTGATACGATTATAGAAGATTGAGGACATTGACACAGTCTGGTTTATGGTCACTTTGCTCAGTGTTTTACTATTATTTATTTCCTAAATTACAGATCATTCATAATGTATTTCACAATGCAAGCCTACAGTAGCAGAAGATCAGCATTTATATAGATGATGGTCATAAAAAGATTTTAGAGAGAGGATGTGACCATAAATGTATTAATCATACAAGTCAGAGAATAAACAGAAGAGGACACTTTAAGGAGGATCATAATTATGTCAACACTGACCACAAATACACATAAGAAGGATGAGCAGATGTGAAGTCTTAAACAGCAAAAACCATATGAATATCAAAGCCATCCATTGTGTTGTCATGTACCAAGACAACAAAGAGATCACAAAACAAGTCGAACCCCTAGCCAGTGCCACTTCCATAAAACATCCTAAATGTTTATATTTAGATAAATCTTTAAGGCGAGGATCCCCAAATACAATCCAAAATCACTCAATCTGGTAAAAACAGGTGAGTTGAAGCAGGTGTGTTTAAGCAGGGAATCCACCAAACTGCAGGATCTCTGGCTTAGAGGATACATTTAAAACTGAAAAAAAAAATTAACAACTGTCAGAGTGGGGGCCGCGAAGCCTACACTCTGAACTCCCTCGGAGTACGCAGGAACCGACAGGCAGGCGGGTCTTCATGCTTAAGTGTGTTTATTAAAGAAAACAAGAAACAAACAGAAACGGGCGCGATGGCCACCAGGAATCAGGATCATAAAAAACAGATACAGGCAGGGATATTGAGATGATGGACACACAAGAAGAAACTGACTAACACAATTTTATATACACGACACAATCACAGGACAAAACACAAGGCAGGTGAAAACAAGAGACACGTGACACAAAAACAGAACGTCAAAATAAAAGGCCAGAAAACAAACTGAAATTATGGATGAACAGAAAAGCAGCGGCAATAACGAGGACCGCTGGCCAGACCGTGACAACAACCACCAAAAAATAAAGTGGTGCTGTAAAAAATAAATGTTATGCTGTATTTGATTAGTGCTGTGGACTGGGAAATACCTATTATCCTACTAAAATAAACAAACAATGAAAAAGGTGGAAAACTGTAAAAGTGAAAACATCCACCACTGAGAAACCAGACAGTGAATACAAAATAAATACACTTGATGCACTTCTATGAGATCAATGGGTTTTTATACAGCAAAGAAAAAGAATATAAATTCTCTGGATCTTCATGCTTTCTTTCTCCTTATGGAGTGTGTATCTTTGAACAAGCATCCAAATGGAATAAAGTCATGATTACTAGTTAACCATCTGATATGTTCAAACTTTTAGTGAGCACTAGAAAGTAACATTAAACATTAAACTAAAATACTCTAAAATACTTTCACTTTCCGCTTTTCTGAAAGAGAATTTATGCTGATTGTGTAATGCAAAGGTGCCAGAATTAGAAAAACTAATTGCTTTATGTGCTGAGAAACAAAATGCCAAAAAAAAACAGTCAGTTTGGAGTCTGTAGCCTAGTTCTTTTTTATGCATGTTTTGTCCATTTACATCATTACATCAGTGACAAATACAAGAAAACAGTGAACAAATGACCAAACTGTGAAGCATGAGCAAGAAGTCCTTAAAGCTGGAGGAAGAAACCTCCACAGGAACCAAGATTTTAAAGGAGAACCCATCCTCCTCTGCTTCTCTTTACTTTGGATAACATCACATTATAGGTTAATGCCACAGAATTAAAGTTAATTAATTCTTCAGTGCAACCACCACAGCACACAGTATGAAATTCTTCCTTTGCATTTAATCCATTCACCAAGTGAAACAGTGGGCAGCCAGGAACACAGCGCCCGGGCAGCAGTGTGGGAAAACAGTACTTTGCTCAAGGGTACCTCAGGGACATCATTATCAGTCCTGGGAATTGAGGCCATGACCTTCCGATTACAACGGCAGATACCTAACCACAATCCCCACCATCTGCCCAATTACCCCACCTTAGAATGTCACCATAACACAATACTGCCCGGATGCTGGGCTTATTATTCTAAAATGCTAGGTGTGTGTGCCTACACATAGGTTGTAAACAATAGTATTGTTCCTCAGAATACTTCCTTTCAGCAGCCTGGAGGCGGAATTCAGAGTTTCTCGCACAAGAGAATCTAGTGACTCAAGAGTTGTATTAGCAGGCATTGTGGTGAGAACTGGCAGGAAGTTCAGAGCTCAAGAGGGGCTGGAGCTGGCAGAATCTCGACTAAGGCACAGGGCTTTGTTGGGCACAGTGGCTGTCGGACGAGCAGGGCTGGGGGCCTTCCCACAGCCATGGTGCGACCTGGCCCAGGGAAAGGACAGATGCCACCTTGTCCTGGAGGAGGTGCAGGCTGGTGTTGAGGAGGTGAGGACCAGCAGGATGGTGGCTGTCGGACGAGCAGGGCTGGGGGCCTTCCCACAGCCATGGTGCGACCTGGCCCAGGGAAAAGACAGACGCCACCTTGTCCTGGAGGAGGTGCAGGCAGGTGTTGAGGAGGTGAGGACCAGCAGGATGGTGAGCATGTGGCAGCAGGGTGCATCAACACGATGGGAAGGAGCGCTGGAATGACATCTGAAAGGCAGAGCCACAGTATATCAAGTTCATGGTCCAAGCTGTATACGATGTGCTACCAAACCCAGCCAATCTGTATGTCTGGGGAAAGAGTGATCTGCCAACATGTCCTAAATGCCCAGGAAGGGTCACATTGGAACACCTCCTTAGCAGCTGCCCAGCAGCCCTCGCAAAAGGACGCTATCACTGGTGCCATGACCAGGTGCTGAAGACAGTGGCCGAGGCTATATCAATTGCAGTGGCTTACTGTCATCTGCATCAGACTGGGAACTGCAAGTCGACTTGGGCAGCCAACTCAAGTTCCCAGAGTATGTTACACCAACCTCTTTGAGACCAGATGTGGTGCTCCTCTTATTGGAGTTAACAGTCCCCTGGGAGGACCGCATGGAGGAGGCCAATGAGCGTAAGTGGCTCAAATACCACAAGCTTATAGAGGTATGCCCGAGGGGAGGCTGGAAAGCCCACTGTGAGCCAATAGAGGTGGGGTCTCAAGGCTTTGCGGCTCGCTCCCTATGGAAAACCTACACCCTCCTCGGCATCGCAGGAGCTGCAATTAGGAAGGCTATCAAGTCCTCCACAGAGGCTGCAGAAAGATTTGAATTTTAATTTGGATTAAAAGGACTGAAACGTGGGCCAACGCTGCTGGGACACTAGTCGGGGTCTGATCAGCCCTGGCTGGGTAACCTGAGGGAGGGTGTCTGATGTTGAGAGACCCGAAACACCCGAGGACCTCAGTGAACATCACTAATGACGATGTGTTTCTAACTAATCTATCCCTGTTATTTGAGTTTCAGCCAGAGCGTTATTCCTCAGACAGAAGCCACATCACACTTCTCGTCTCCCTCCTCACTGAGCAGGTAGCTGAGTCAGCTGCCATGGTCCTGAGATCCGATGCGGATGCTGGATACTCCTACCCAGAGTTTACCCACCAGCTTAGACTGTTCAAACTACATGGAGTGACTCTGCCCTCCTTTTATGAGGGGTTGGCTCCATGTATAAGTGACAAACACACTGGGCGAGTGCTTCCTGAAACACTGGAGGGTATCATTCAGGATCAGGATCAACCTGCGCCTCAGCATCAACCTGCACATGAGCTCTCGTCTGAGGCTGGCCCCTCGTACCCTGCTGACAGACCAGCATGTCCCCAGGCCAAGACCCAGGCCAGCATGTCCCCAGGCCCAGGTCTTCGACCCACCTGGCCAGACTTTCATCTCCATCATAGGCCCACTCCACCTCAGCCAGGGAACCCATGCAGATAGGGTGCACCTCCCTGACCCCTGCGGAGAGGGAACAACAGTATTGCAAGGGCCTCTGCATCTATTTTGCCTCCCCTGACCACCACCGTGCCGAGAAAAGGTCATGAATAAGGTAGCAAGTAGCCTGGTCCACTTGCTACCACCTCCTGAATACCGGTCATTTCCCACCTCACTCTTCAGATACGCATCCTATTGAGACACAAATAGATCATAGCCACTGCTTTCAGGAGGTGGCTGGTAATTTTATCGATTGTACCTGTGCTGCCCAGCTGAATGTGAACCGTGAGGCATTATCTCGGCCTGTAACCTTCACCACTGTAGACAGTCGACCCCGGTCATCCAGTCCCAATACTCAGACCTGTCCTCTTACCATGACCATTGGAGACCACACTGAAGAAATCAACTTTTTCATCACTTGCCTCATCTCACCAGCACTCCTCCTGGGACATTGCCATCCAGCAGGCCGACGAATGTTACATCAACCAATATTTCGCCGCCAGCACCCAATTGCTCCATGTCGGTGACTGGGTTTGGCTCTCCATTCACAACCAAGAAGCTCACCTCAAGATTCATCGGACCCAACAAGATCACTCACCGAATTAACCCTGTCACCTTCTGGCTCCAGCTGCCTGCCACCCTCCCACTCCATCCAGTATTTCACCTGTCCCAGTTTAATATAACCCCCCTGGAATGACAGTGAGAGGGGCCCCGGCTTGGATCACGTACCACACCCACCCCAAAGAGAAGAACAGGGGCTTCCTTGTCTTTCCATCAATGCTTGGTGGGCCGGTATCGGCTCAAAATGCCCGGCTCAAAAGTCCAGCCCTGCTCCTGTCTAACTCTCTTTGTTTATATACCTACTGAGTGCGTGTGAGAACATTGTTTCCCGGTAGGAAGCTTTACTCTCTTGTGGAGAATTTTCAGATCAAGGTGCATGGTTTACAGACTCTTTCATGTGTATCCACAATTGCGCTCTTCCACTACGCTACACTGGGCTAACTGTGGTTCAGGCACATTCTTGTCTTGCCTCCATGACACTTATAAAACGTTTTTGGTTTCTAGTTGTTCATTAAGAATAAATCTATAGCAAATGAATGATCATTGAGTATAAAGTAATATTGACTCATATGGACTCAATTTTGGTCTCATCTGACCACAGCACCTTCTCCCAGTCACTCTCTGAATCATTCAGGTGTTCACTGGCAAACT
>JBBPDB010018998.1:0-12496 GCA_037974465.1 Brachypetersius altus | reverse complement strand
TCACTGTGATGTTTGGTTAACCAATGACTGTCACTGATTGATGATGTCATGTCATATTTGACAGATTCTCTGAATGACTGCTGACTGGACAGCTAAGTGACACGTACTTTTTTACATTTCTCAATATAATCACCATGATTTTTAAAACATATTCTTAGTATATTTTTAAAATGATAATACTGACAGTAAAACCCGCTAGATATTTTATAAAGCAGCCCAAATTTAATAGAGCCCAATGCCAATTTTCCCAGCCCAGCATGACCAAAAGAAGCCCAAAAGGCAATGCTCCCAACACAATCTATTTGACACAGACAAGGCCCGCCCTTCTGATTGGCTCATTGTCTAGTATGTGTACTGTTTGAGTCGTTGAGCATCTCAGATCTAGAGAAATGACAGATATCCGTGAACTTGATTTTTTTCCCCCCGCAGCCACAGTACGCCGGAAATCCAGCATGGTGCCGGAACACTATCACCCCTGTAAGTGACCGTGTTGTGATCCCTGCAGACTCACCTCAAGACCAGGACTGAGGCACTCTCTCAGGATGTCTGGGTGGTTCTGCTCATGGACAAACTCAAGCGCCTTCTTCCTGTCGTCCACAGGAAGTGAAGGACAGAGGGTGTGCACCAGGAGGCGGCCTGTCTGGACCTTGAATGTGTCCCGACAAGACCAGAGAATACGATGCCACTGCTGTCGTGGAGCTCCACCACGGCCCATGCTGCTCTGCAGGAGTAAAGGCCACCCATTTAAAGGTGCTCCATTCAGAATTACATGACTCATTTTAAAGGTTAAAATCAGATCTGTGGTCCATATGATCCTTATAGTAGGCAAAACCACAAATTTGACCTCATCTGGTGGCTAAAGGTGTTAAACCATTAATTCATCGCATCTTTAATAGCCTTTAATCCACCTATTCTATCCAGCAGGTTCTTTACCAGGCCTTTTGAGATGCAGCTATTTTATTAGCGCACACTGTTAATGTTTGTTTTCTTTATTTTAAGAAACAAAATTCTGATTGGTCCAGTATTAACCATCAAGTAACATATCAAACCATATCTACTATAGTTTCTACCTAAAGATAAATGATCTGTTTCAGGTCTCACTGCAATCAGAGATGGGTGACCCTTAACCCTAAGTTGCTCTAGTGAGACTGCCCTCTGTAGTTAGGGAATGGAAGTCGCTTTGGATAAAAGATTCTGCTAAATGCCATGTAAATGTAATTGATGGCAAATTCAGGGGTTAGTGTTCCATAAATTGTTTTGTACTTTAAATGACAAGTGAATATTTGCTCATTTTAATAAAATGCAGACATAATTGTGACCACTGCTCAATAACTAGTTACCTACATAAACAAAACAACTGTACAACAACAATTCAATGCATTAAACAAATCTGTCAAAATCCTTCAATGTGTTTTGTGCTACTAACCAGGCTGATCTTTATGCCCTCCATCATAAGCTTCAGGAGGTCCTTCTGAAAACACCTCATACTGGTCAGAGGAAAGGAAGCTGAAGGAGTAAAGCTATTCTCCTCCAGTGCTTGTTCGCCAGGTAAGGGCACTGTCACCATGTGATCAGGAGACTCCGGAAAATTTAGGAGGTCAAAAAAGTCCTTACTGTTGTCTGGAGAATAATGAGACATACATGTAAAATATTTTATACTGAAAACTTAACAGTGGTGATTTCATATTAGTTTTTCTTTGTAATAATTGAGATTATATTCAACAACTTCCAGCAGTTTTCTTCCCAGAAAACTACACCTGAATAGTTTTCAGATAACTACAAAAGGATAATAGTGTTTCTACTTTCAGATGCACAGTGCAATGACAAAACACATGTTGGATGTCATACTGGTATCACTATAGTTATTTCACAACAATGCAAGAAGAATGATTTACCAAAGTATATAATTCTGTTGACGGCCAGCACCACAAGCCTCTGTAATCTCTGGATGAATTCAGTCTCACTGGCTCTAATGGGGTTCTCCTGGCTCATCCGCCGTTGCATCATCTGAGTGAGCTCATCACTGGCCACCGAGCGCATGCGCATCAGCAAAGAATCCGACTGTGCCAAGGAAACCCTCCGTTGGCCTGAAATATACACATAAGAAGAAAACTAAATACAGCAATCAATGAACTTACCAACATGGAGGATTTGCTCTCTGGGCCTCAACTAACGAAAATGTTCCTTAAAACTAAATGTTAAATATGAAAAATATATCCCGCATTCTAAATGTGAAACTTCACGGTTAGATAGGGCTCGGTGACCCCCTTTCCAACGACCCCACGAAAACTGTTGTTAGCTGAAAACCATTATTAGCTGAAAGAGTTTTGGGTCGTTGGAAAGAGTGCGAGATATAAATAAATAATTCCATGAAATGAACATGGTTTACGAGTTATGACTCACGAGTCACAGCACCCAAGTCCGAGTCAAGTCTTGTGTCGCTTAGGGAAGTCTAAAGTCAAGTCACAAGTCTTTCTTTGTGCGACTTAAGTGCAACTCGAGTTCGAGTCTCAGACTTGAGTACCCATCTCTGTGTGGAAGTAAATATAAATGGCATATTTTGAGCAGCTGTTAGAAACATCTTGGTTCAGTTCAGTTTCTTTGACTCATTAAGAACTAATAAACCTGGGTTATTATGTGCATAATTGTTGAGGACGAAGAAAAAGTCATCAAAGTAAGACTAACCAATATTTACAAAAAAGTTTCCAGACATCCAGTCAAAGCTTCCAGACATTACAGCAATGCACTCATTTTCTTTGATGCAACTGTATATAAAAAGTGATGTCAGTATCTGACACACTGATACCTGGAACTGTTTACAAAGCGTTTAATTATCCATGCACACACCAAGCCTTAATGCATTCACTAAAACATGCATCAGATCAAAAGATCAAAATTAAGGACCATAGGAGAGTAATCACACACTGAGGCACCAGTAATCGTTTCATATACTGGGCAAAACAAAGGCAATCATGCAGTTAAGTAGTGGAGTCAGTCAGAGGCAGTGATGCGAGAGCGTGACCTCTATTAGAACAGAGCAGAGCTGGAGGGCTACCTGCATCAGAGGGGAATGAAAAGGAACAGGATCCTGTGGGGCAAGGAAGGGGAGTGTCTTGGGAGAGGAAGCTGAAGGCAGGGGGCAAGGGAATCTGGCCATAGGAGGAGAAGTGTTGCCTAGGGACACGGGGGATGATGGAATCTTTCAGGCCCACTGAACCTTGACAGGCAGGAAGGGGGAAAAAACAAAACAGTCCCCCCCACCAAAAAAAAACACAGTCGTGACCATGCACTACATCTCATCAATAGATCTGTGCTAGCTCTCTAAAGACTCTAGATGCAAGCACAAACAAAACTAATATAATAATAATACTCATAATAATAAAACAAAACATTGTGAATCTCTCAGTATTTTGTTAAAATCCAGATGGTTTCCAGTCTATCAGGGCAATAGTTCCACAGCTATTGACATAGAGGCTGCCTGACATTAACATTAATCTGAAATTTGACAACAACCTTTCATTCGCACTCTAACTTGATCAGCAACTCTACTTAGCAAATAGAAAGGGCCTACAACAGACACTGATTATTGTCTATTCCAAATGTTTTAAAACCTGTATGGAACTTATGGGCTATCATAATAACTGATCATTAACCTTCTTATGGTTGATACCGGTTACAAAGCATGTGATAGATGGACAGTTGATTCATTTTACAATACTGTAAACTGTTTTATGATAATAATTTTACTTACATTACTTAGCAGCAGGTTTCTTACCTGAGCATCCTTATTGTTACAGCATAGCATAAATATGTATGTGATTACTGTTTCTGGTACAGTAAGACAGTTAATGCTTGGACGGTGAATAAAACCTCAGGCTGCTGTATGCGAGATTGTGGTTTTCCACTACACTATGTATTTGCATGAGGTTAAACATGTGTGGACTAGAAACAGAGGCTAAACCCCTGGCTGTAATTCTCAAATACAAACTACAAATGTTTTCTGTTTTTTACATAATACAATAATACACATTATTTGAAATGCACTTTACATTTAAGCAAACCTCAAAATTCTACAAGGTAAAGACCCTCATTATATATAAAACAACATAAAACATCGCAAAGGTAGCAGAAAAAAACAATTTTTAAAAGCTAGGGATCCCAATGAGAAATGCATTACAGTTATCCCGTCTGGAGGTGACAAAGATGTGAACCAGCTTTTCAACATGTGATACGGTAATAGAACGACAGAGTTTCGGAATGTTTCTGAGATGGTGAAAGGAGATCTTGCAGAGGTGTTTGATATGGACTTCAAAGGTAAGTTATTAAAGGTAAAATGAAAAGAAAAGAGCCAATGACTGACTCTTGGGGGACTCGGGAAGTCACAGTGTGTCCGGGACCTCGTCTTTGTGAAGGAAATGTTATCTGTTGTGTCAATAAGATCAAACTGAAACCAGGTGAAGGAAGTCCAATGGTGTGATGTAGCCAACTGAAGAGCATAATGCGGTGAACAAATCAAAGAAGGATGAGGAAGAAAGGGGCTCTAGCTTTAGCTGCCACCAATAGATCCTTTGTGCTCTGTGAGCATTTTTCAAAAAGGTTTTTGTATTTAAGGTGGTTCTGAAGGTGAGTGGCAACTACTTTTTCCAGTACCTTGGAATTTGGGAACGGGTCTGTAATTGGCAAAAGTTTATGGACCAGTTGAGTTTTTTTTTTTTTTTTTTGTTTTTTGAGAAGTGGTCTGATTATGAAGGTTTCTAGAACAGATGGAACAAAACCAGCCAAACATGATTAATTACAGTGGTGATCAAAGGAATTATGGGACTTTGGACCCAGAGCCCATTATATAGCGCCAGTCGCCATATGAGAATCAGAATTGTGTTTAATGGCCGAGTATTTGATTCTGGTCCATTGTGTCTCTCAAGCAAAATAATAAACAGCAATATGTACAAACCTGTGTGTACATGTGCCTACACCACACCCATATGTCTCTTACAGAGCATGTCTGCTGCTCCAATAGGCCAGTAAACGATATTCTGATTCTGAGCCTGATGAAATTACATCAGTTGACGCTGTCAGCTTAATTTTTTTTTTTTACCTTTGTGGAATCGAAATAGGGAATCAATAAGAACTGAAATCGATTAACCGGAACCGGAATATTGGACGAAGATATTGGAAAAATCTGAATGTGCACTTCATGTTTTTTGTCTGGCACGTAAGATGTTTGCAAACAGTAGTGTTTTAGTGAAATGTATGGCTCAGATGTATGGCTTCGTTGTGGCGGCATGTTTCACTTAAACCGCTTTCCCACATAGCCGGCTAATTGGGCAGGTTTGAGCCACATCCACAATCCTGAAACCAAACCATCGCCACACCAGTGAGGATGCCCCACGTCTGGCTACCAGATCTACAGACACGGAGAGTGCAGCTAGACGGTTAGTCAGTGAGCCTAGCTCTCTTTCTCTGTGTATATCTCAGCATCCATGGCCTGTTTTCCTTCCGTTACTGAACAGAACACGCAGCCCCCTGCAGGTGCATGTGCGCCAGTGCAACTCTTAAAGCCACGGCGTGATCAAAACATGTCAACTCATGTTAACTCATACTCTTCAGGGAGCACAATCGTTGATTTTTCAAATTTAGGTGGACAGTGAGTTTTTATTTGCTGAATTTAACAATGACCAGGCAATTGCTGGCAAATGGTTCTTTCTTCTCAGACTGAAAAAAGGAGTGCACAGAAATACATACATGTGGACATGTGCACAAACGTGTAACTGAAAAACTACGATAAAAGTGGCTGACAATTTATTATCTTAGCAAACAATAGACATCAAACAGTTTGTGTACCTCTTTAGGAGGAGTTTCTGAAGCTGGGACTAATGGGTGTCTAATCCCTCTAGTAAACTGCCAAATCTGACCCATGCTTGTCTTTACCTGCAATACTTTTGCGCTTCTGATGGAGAGCATGATGTGGTGAAGTAGGGAAATGAAGAGAAGAGCTCATCTTTTGAGGGTCCTGAAGGGCTGTTGTCTTAATGAAGTCAACGGCTGACTGGAGGATGCGGAACTGCAGGGCTATTGCCATTTCTAATTGCGAGAAAGAAGGGTTGTTTCAATTCCATATTTCTGGCGTACCACAGTTTATCTGTTTAATAATTCAAATGAGGGTTGGTGCCATCTGCTTTGTTTACCCTGAGTCCGGTGTACTTTGCTGCTCTGCATGAATCCCAGCAGAGTGACAAGATCCTCAATGATGCGAAAATATTGGGACCCTGAAGAACTGCAAGCATGGATGGTCACCACCACCAGCAGCTGCTGGATGTCACATAACAGCAGCTTGTAGTCATTCGGAGGAATCCTTTAGAAAGGAATAAACACGTTAAACTTTCGAATTTATGTGTCTTTTCACACCCTAATCTAAATGTTGTGACACACAGTTCAATCAGTTGTTGTAGTTCAACACAGACAACAACGGACTTTAAGTCTGTAGTCACATACTCAGTCAAGTGAAACTGTGTTGGATTTTATGCTTTTACAATCATTTTTCCACACCATGAGGATCTCAACCTCAGATTCAGGCTACGCATCTGTAGGACAGATGTAATTCGTGTTAATGACTGATTTGCATGTGTTAAGAACTCTTGGCATAAATGACAAAGAAGGAAACAGCACTGCACTCACTTCAAAATGTTAAAATTAGCCATTATTTCATTTATTGTATCCATCTTCCTGACTTTTTAAGTGATCTGTATGTTTTATAAAGTGAAATCTGCAACCAACAGTCAGCATCTCTGCATTAAACATGTTTCTGATATTTATCTTTTTATACCGTCATGCATCTGAGGTGGCATAATATTTGATTTGAGCAACAAATAACGTAAACATCTGAGTATCTTTAAAAGTGCTCTACAAATAAAAATGTATTATTATTATTATTAGTAGTAGTAATAGTAGTAGCATGATTAAGTGAACACTTCATAGTGTGTCTATGTACAAAATCTTTTTCTACACAATCAATAGCATTTTCACAGAATGAATGTAAACTCTGTTGTATGTTAAGGGGTTATGTAAATAGGTCATTCTATAGTTTGTAAAAATGCATCATTTTCTTTCCAGATGCAGGAACACAATCAATGATTGACATGGGAACTAAATGATGCGGTTATGTCTTCTCTAAATATTACTAGTTACTTCTTTAATAGTCCTTATATGGAGATCTTAATTATGCTTCTTCCTTAATTATTATTAACTGAAAAAATACCTATAATACAACATTTTAAAGAGTTTATCCTAGTCATAAACTTTTAAAATATACATTTTGTTTTTATCAAGGTGAGATTAATAAGATGAACCCTACGAGTTTGAAAATTTCGATGTGTTTGCAAAGTCCTGACAAGAAGACTGTAAAACTTATTGCGGTGTAATTTATTGTGATACATACAATCAAATCACCCGCACTTAGTGTATCGTAAACTTTACCCGTTCTCCAAGCCATTGAGGGTAGATAACATGTTGATGAGTACATAGAGTAGGCCATGATCCAGTAGAATGTCAGCCAGTTTGGGGCAGGTGTTCAGGAGCTGCAGCAGTACACACATGGCATTGTGGACCAGCGAGTTCTCATACAGAGAGTTCTCCAGCAACCCCAGCATGGGTACCACAGAGCGCTTCCTAAATGGAGAAATGCTCTCCATGTCCTCTAGATCAAGACTGGAAGAAAAATTTTAAATTATTCAAAATGGAAAAATGTTCCATTTTCTCAGTGTTGAGAACGGCTCCTTAAAAACAAACACTAAACATGAAACCTTGTTTAAAGAGATTTTTTATGGCTAGATTAAAAAAATGGAAAAAAATAAGACTGAATCTAAAAGCATGGGCACTTACTCCTCCTCTAGGCTCATGGGCCGGCCAAACAGCATCTCCAGAAAACATTCCAGCACGCACTGAGTGCCCTGGTGAAGATACAGTTGGTTGGCCAGTAGAGAAAAGCCATGGTTCCTCAGAAATTTTTCCTTCTGCTCTTTCTGGGCTCGACTAAAGTATGCATCAAGCAGCTGCATGCATTTACGGGAAGAATCGGGAAAAAAAAGAAAAAGAAGAAACAAACAACAGCATTCTTTCATGAACATTGTATTGCACTTGTGCTAGCAGATAATTGTTAAAATTTCAACGTTTAATCTGCTTAACCTATTTGGTAAGCGTGAAACTAATATATGGCAGTGACAATTACACTGACACTGATGATACTCTTGTAATTTTGTGCCTCCCATTTTACACCAATAATAAATAAACAAAACCTATGTCTGCTATAATACGATAAACCTC
The DNA here is from genome assembly GCA_037974465.1 of Brachypetersius altus. Classification (NCBI taxonomy): domain Eukaryota; kingdom Metazoa; phylum Chordata; class Actinopteri; order Characiformes; family Alestidae; genus Brachypetersius; species Brachypetersius altus. Next base: position 4,177 of record JBBPDB010018998.1, on the reverse strand, counting down.
ATTACATTACTTCATGTAATAAAACATATCTTGACATAGGGGTGGGTGATGTGTCAAAAATATCACATCACATTTTTTTTTTACAGTTAAATCATGATTTAAATTCTATCACAATATTAATTTATAACGATTTTTTTTCACTATTTTGCAAGTTACTGAACAGCACAACCAAACTACTGTTGCAAACCTGGTGCAATGTTCAGTCCTTACCCATAGATAACAGCCTCTAACAGATCATTTAAACAAATCCCAATTGGTGAGATGCTAGTTCCCAACCAGCCACACTCAGTCCAGGGTAATGGAGGCTGTGCAATTTTATGCATGGACTGAGGCTGTGCTGACATTCAAGTAGAGCTGAGTGTGCTACACACGGGTGCACAAACGCTCAGAGGACACAATTTTTATAATGGATTATCCTTATCCAGGAACCCAGGAAGAAAAAGTGCTGTCAATCAAGTTAATCTGGCTCATAAATAAGAAGCAAATAACAAATAAAAACCTGAAGTGCATGAGTTCTTATTGCATTACCTCCTTAAAAGAATTACAGTGTGGAAAGAAGAGATACGGGTAGATTAACTGAAGAAAGCAGAACAGCCTGTAAGTCACACTTCAAACTACTGTAAAATAACTGGCTAATTTTGTTTACATTACACACAAAAAATACCTTTAACATTAATATTCCAGATGTGGCAAACATAAGATCCCACTGTTTTATTGTATATGGAAAGTATGAGCTTTAAGACAGTGTCTAAACTTATTTTAATCCTTGAGCTTTAACAAAGTGGAGAGAAAACAAAAACTCAAAAACCTTTGATTAATATCTGATCTCTTTTAGGGTGATTGCCCCAACCTGGAAAAGATGGCTTAAAGGGATATCTACATGGCAAGTTGGGGTAAAAAAAATTCAATTCCATCGTCATAAAAACCAGGAGAACCTCAGGGGAATTAAGCCAGCCTCTGTACGATCTGGTTTCTTTTTCTCCCCTTTTGTTATATTTAATTATCTCCCCAATAAAGCTAGTATTATTCTGCCCACTGGCTAAGACTCCCTCAGTCACACAATGCTGCCAGTGCTTGGACAGTGAAGCTTACCATGTCCTTTCTCGCAGTCATGTTAAGTTTTGAACTACCAATACTGTTGTCAGCTAACAGACGCACATGTAACGAGCAAATGTAATGTGTAATGGAGAGAAAGGGAGAACTGTCCAAGCACCAAGAGAGACAAGGCCGAGTGTGCTATCATACTATCCCCACGATAGGGTCATTGCTTGGACCACATGGGAACCCCCAGCATGGTATCATGGTCTTACAAACCATTGGCATTTCAAATTATATCAATTATATCAAAAGTAAACAAACATTTGTTGCAGTCCAAGTAGTATTATAGACCAGACAAGTTACTTAAACCAAATGTAGATGTCAGGTGTCTCCACCATGTTGAAGCTTAGAAAGTTTTCTTTAATATCTGAAAGCTGATCACATCATTTCTGAGCTTGAATTTCTTAAACAAAAGAAAAAAAAATACCACACTTAATTAAGAGAGTTTGTTGTTAGAGTTTTAAAATGTGTGTATTTATTTAGACACAGGTTTTTAATACAAGGTTTCCCCATAACTATGATTTTTTTTTTTACCAAAAGATGACGAGTTTGCATCCCTGTACAACAGGAAGCAGTTAATAAGCAGATAACAGCAAGTAACTTTATGTGGAAAACATGTAACACCTGAATAAAGGATGTTATTTCAGTGAACACTAGTAGTCTAAGGCCAGGTTTCTCACTAATTGGCCACAAAGGCTTTTGATTGGGCCGTGAATCTAAAATCGAGACATGCCATTGGTCCACAATTGGTTATTTGATATCATCTAATGTGGCCAAGTGGGTCTTGGCAACATGCTGTGATAGATGAGCCTTAATGTTGTAAATGTTGAGAACCATTGGTCTAAGGGGTGTTTCACATTAAGTAGGTATTGCTTTATCTTGAGTATATTTTTTGAGAATACTTGTCTACTGAACCAAAGAAGATGGTCTCATGTACTCAGATACTGTTATGGCACTGATCACAAAAAGAAGAGCTGTCAAGAAACCAAAGATAAAGGATCCGAAAGAATTATAACTAACTAACCTTTATGACCCCTTGTTGTATGAGGGGGGAGGAGTGGTTGACCAGCACAATGAGTGCCTCTGGCTGTATCAGTTTGTCCATCACGCCCTCCAGCATGAGGTCTGGTAGCAACAACAGGACTCCTCTCAGCAACTCATACAGCCCACAGCAGATCAGTACCAAGCAGTCCTCTGTGCCAGACCTGAGGAGAAAACAAACACAGCAACACTGACAGTAAAACAAAAAGAATGAAGGGATTGGGAACACAAATTGACACCTGTCCTTTGGAGATCTGTACACTTACATTTACAGCATTTGGCAGACACTCTCATCCAGAGTGATGAAAAAAGTCTTGATGCATGTCTTTGGTGAATTGAAGACCAGGGGCCGTATTACAGAAACTTCCCATCTTAAGCATAAAGTTAAAATAGGACGATTTCAGAGGATTTTTTTCAATTTGGTATTACAGAAGCAAATCCTATTTGATTTAGGAATCCTGTCTCATCTCGAGTTAGAAATTCTAAATAAGCGATCTAACACCGGTGATCGACTTCACCGATCAACTTCACCTGTGATGTCTGTTGCCAAGCAACTAACGCAACATGCTCGCGAAGTCGCGGTTACCTGCTGCTACTGTAACTTTACGAGGCTCCAGTCTGTAACACTGTATCGCCAGAGTATCTTCATTACTGTCTTCAGAATATGGATATTAAACAACGTCCTGCTCTGAACTTTAAACCAGACCAAACTGGCCAATATGGAAAAACAGCACTGGGACAGAGCGGTCATACACAACTATGTGGACTAAAGTATAGGGATTCTCTCTCGCTCTCTCTCTCTCACAGACACACACATACACCTTGCTTTGAAAATCACCTTTCCCGAAAAATAAAGCGCATTTGTTAATTGTACCCCAGCTGGGAGGGAGAGCCCCGTGCCGACAGGTCGGCCTCTCCAAATCTGGGTGAAATTGTTTGGCTAATGGCATTATCACACAGCCCGTAGTCTAAATAATCAGCTGGCGACAGTTCAGACAGTGGAAGGGTTTTTCTAAAGTTAGAAGTGTTTATTGAAGATTTTTGTGGTTAGGATGCTTCTGTAATACACTTTTCTTAATTCAAGTTAGGATAGGAAAACTATCTAAATAAGATAAACCATGTAGTAACAATGGTAAACTGCCGTTACCATGGTTACTACACAGTTAAGATAGGATTTTCAAGTTAGGAAGTTTCTGTAATACGGCCCCAGATGTGCTGCTGCATTCTTAATTATTTGAACTACAATGATGCGGAGTCTTGTGGGATGAGAGACAATACCATTCAAAAGATATTGCCCATTTGTCCCAAAATTTTGGTCAGAGGTCTTGAGCAGGCTACAAACACCAGAACAGTATAAACCTTTTGTATTAGTATCATTTACTATTGCAAAAAAAACATAATAAATTGTAAAGACAGAACAAAAATATGTTTTGCCCACTGGCATAACCTCCTAACAGGACACTCAAACTTAGAAAAAATGCATCGTATAAAAATACCTGGTTGCCATTTTTACAGTATATCTCGAGCTGATTAGTCTTGTTACCTTATCTTCTCAAAACATCATCACACGTCATCACACATCTGTCATTACTACTGTAGGCTGTAAAGCCATATGGATGCATACACTATCATGTAAATTCAGCACTGTGAACAAAATCACATGATCTGCATGTGCATCATATAATTTCACATGTGAATAAGCTACTTTTGTAAGAGCTCTGTACTTCAATCTGAATTTCTGGACAAGTGTGACGGGTGATAAATTACATGCTACAACTGACCATTTTATTTTTTAAAGTCTAAAGTACAAGCCAATTATGAAATGGAGTGATTTTGCATAAAAAATTATACACATGGCGCTATAATAAGTGAGTTGTTCCTGCAATCACAGAGAATTTCCTTATCATATTTGGTAAACAACATTCAAAAGATAGGTTGAGGTGCCTTTTACCTGTCACTTGTGGAATCAGTCTTGCTGTTTGCCCTCTCATAGCCAGGTGAGTAGGTATAACTCTCCCAGTCATCAGATGGAGCAGTA